>CM042413.1:19687755-19692755 GCA_023634145.1 Thymallus thymallus
GGAATGTCGTCATCTGCTGAACAATTTAACGATTCCTCCATGCCAGCAGGACACACAGTGCCCCCCGTCCCCCCTACACATCCCTCTGTCCCCCCTCTACAAAAAAAAGGAATGTTCACAGCTTGTGCCACAGATGGCCTCCCGTTAGGCTGAGATGGGGGAGATGGGGGGGCGGGGGTCTGTGGAGGAATGTTCCTGCAAGGTCGGCCACCTAATCCTCATGAAGAAAAATGTGTGAAGTTACTTCAACTCCCCTGAGCGTTTGGACTTTGACCCTTTTTGTGGAATAGCACTCAGAGCTTTGTTATTCATGGTCTAGTCAGGGCACTGTGTTAACATTACAACACACTCACGCTGCATGTGAACTGAAATGGGCTGCCTCTGGGAGAGTAACAGAAAGGCACAGCAGTAGATTCAGACTGCATTTTCTATCACAACCTACATCTCATTCAATTATCTAATGATAATTATGATTAGGTTATTGGTAACACCTTATCTAAGGTGTTTGAATGTACTTTAGGTGTTTGAATGTAGGTGTTTGAATGTGGTCATTTGTAGCTCAGTTGGTAGAGCATGGCGCTTGTAAAGCCAGGGTAGTTTGATTCCCGGGACCACCCATATGTAAAATGTATGCACGCGGTAAGTCGCTTTGGATAAAAGTGTCTGATAAATGGCATATATTAGCAGCAAAATGTTCTTAGGGTATGGGTATTAAAGAAGCCATTAATTTTCAAACGTGACCAGTTTCATTTTAAAACAACATGGAATATTAACCTTAGTACTCTACCCTTTGTTCACTTGAAAGACCTCTTCACAAGGGTCAGCAGAAGTTGTATTTGTCTTGCCTGTTGCAGGTGGACTGGCAAACCCTTGTGTTCTGAAACGATCTGAACAGACATGGTCTCAGCTGGGTTAGGGGTCAGTGGACTGTGGGTGGTGGCGGGAGTCTACAATCTGTTCCTCTCCTCAGGGTGACCCCTGTTCCAACAGACAGACCTTATGACCAGCTGCCAGCCCAGTATAGCAGTGAGGGCTCAGGGCAGAGCGTCACCGCTCCCCATTGTTCCAGAACCTCAATGGCTCCTCTTCTTTTAGTGACATCATCATTATGACCTGATAGAATGTTGTGACAGCTGGCTGCTTGGTGTTGCCCACCCCCCCCCACCCCTCCTCCACTCCCATTGACAGAAGCCTTTCAACACTATTGATGAGGACTTGGCTAAGAGCCAAAGCCCATATGTGCCCCCCCTGCCTTCCCCTTTCCAACACCTTCCTCTCGTTGATAATTCACACTATTGATCACCATTAGTTATGCTCACGCAGTTCGTGGCCTCAGAGGGATCCTCCATTAACGTAGATGAGGTTAAGGGCCAGCTGAGGAGGGCATTGATAGGGCTAGCTAGTTACCATGTGATGAATGACCAAAAACCAATAATGTTGCCCCCTGATCGCTGTAATAGCTTATTGAGGATCTGTCGATAAGAGCCAGGTTAAGTGATAGATATCTGACTCTCACTTACTGCTGTCAATAGTAGTGTGACGCTCTCAGGAACATGATGGTGTGTGAGATCCATATTTCTGTAGGCTGTTTACATTCATGTGAACCAGAAAAACATGCCAGACAATACACAAGTCAAGAATAATAATTATGAATAAAATCTGATTTACATGTTGTCGGGCCTCCCGAGGGGCGCAGTGGTCTAAGGCTCTGCATCACAGTGCTAGCTGTGTCACTACAGATCCTGGTTCGATTCAAGGCTGTGTCGCAGCTGGCGGCGCACAATTGGCCCAGCGTCGTCCGGATTAGGGGAGGGTTTTGCCGGCCGGGATGTCCTTGTCCCATCGCGCTCTAGCGACTCCTGTGGCGGGCCAGGCGTATGCACACTGACACAGTCGCCAGGTGCACAGTGTTTCCTCCGACACATTGGTGCGGCTGGCGTTGTGCAGGCATAGTGTCAAGAAGCAGTGCGGCTTGGCGGGGTCGTGTTTCGTAGGGGAGTTGCACCGATGGGACAAGACTGTAACAACCTATTGGATATCACGAAATTGGGGAGAAAAAGGGGTACACAAATTAATTATAAAAGAAGAATTACATGTTGTCAGTTGTGCTTGCATATCCCATCCCACCCCATCACCCGTATAGCACAAAGGAACGGGTATGTTGTTACTATGTTGTAGTAAAGGTAGGCGGAGCATATAGTACATGTTATGATCTGATCTTTATCTCAGTATGAGACGAGAGTGAGTGTTTTGTGTTAGAGGAGGCTGTGTGAAATCGTCCTAGGATGTGTCAGATGAAACACCTGCTGTGTTCTTTAAACGTGTGTGAAACTGGCTAGCTCCATGTAGAATGGGTTGTCTGGAGAGACTAGGAATGGAAGGCAGGGAAAGGAGGTGAAAGAGATGGAAAAGGGGGGAGGAGGAGGCAAAGGGAGGGAGGGAGGGAGGGAGGGAGTTTGGTGTAGGGAGATATTCAGATATGACTTTGGTTCAGTTGATTTAATTTGTTCTGGGGTTTTTCCTTAGTCCTCTTTCATTTTATAGGCTTTCAGTTAAGAACATATACTCTCTTTCTTTAGACACTGGTTCTGAATGAATGGAGAACTAAGGGAAGCATGTAGGGAAGGAGATGGAGGAAAGATACAGACAGGACAGTGGGATGAGACATATTAACAGAGGCAGATTGTCAGATTTATTTAATGGGCAATGGCTTAATTACCCGTTTAGCTGGGCTGTCACCTTTCAAGTGGCAGGCAGCCTGACTGGGAGTGCAAATATTATTAGAGGATCCGGGAGAGTTGTGGCGTTTCATTAGCAAATAATGTGATTGGTTTCTTAAACGCCAGTCAAGCAGGCTACTGAGGTAACCTCCACAAAGTAGAGCCAGAGATTGGTTTCTTAAACGCCAGTCAAGCAGGCTACTGAGGTAACCTCCACAAAGTAGAGCCAGAGATTGGTTTCTTAAACGCCAGTCAAGCAGGCTACTGAGGTAAGCTCCACAAAGTAGAGCCAGGGAAGGGGAGCAGAATTAACAATTAGTAAAGGCTGGTGCGTGTGGGTGCCCGAGTGTGCATGCGTATGTGTGTATGCAAGCGTTTATGTGTGTATTTGTTTATCTGACTATCTAAAATGGATAATGGATTTATGTGAATTCATATATCGATTACTAGTGGATCTTTTTGCTGCATTATAAGCTTGGGCGGTATCCTGATTGTCATACCTTCATAGCGACCTTGTGCCATACAGGGATATTTGGTAATACCGACACTGAACATAAGGGGCACTATTTTCAGACCCCACTTAGCCTCTGTAATCCTAAGGTTAACAATGCTAACAAGTACATGTAAAAGCCCATATAGAATGCTAACTAATTGCTAACGAGCTTATTGCGAACATCTTATACAGTCTCTAACCTAAACTATTTGCAGGACAGACATCCCAGCTCATAAAGTCTTACAAGTAACTCAGAAATGCTACTCACAGTTTTCTCCACCCAAAAAAACAAATATTAGACAGCAAGGCTCTTTATTCAGGAGGGGATTCTCTGCTGTTAGGCTTCCAAGCGAAGCTTAATTTTGGAAGAAGCTAACCACTAGCACATTCTAGACAGTTAAATTTTTTTATTTAACTAGGCAAGTCAGTTAAGAACAAATTCTTATTTACAATGACAGCCTAGGAACAGTGGGTTAACTGCCTTGTTCAGGGGCAGAATGACAGATCTTGTCAGCTCGATCTGGCAACCTTTCAGTTACGGGCCCAACACTCTAACCACTAGGCTACCTGCCAGTTAACGTAATAGTTATAAGATATCTATCTGGTAAACATTTAGTTGTGAATTACAAAAATATAAACGAAACATGCAGCAATTTCAAAGATTTTACTGAGTTACAGTTCATATAAGGAAATCAGTCAATTGAAATAAATAAATTAGGCCATAATCTATGGATTTCACATGACTGGGCAGGGGTGCAGCCACTGGGGAGCCAGGCCAAGCCAATCAGAATGATTTTTTCCCCAGAAAAGGGCTTTATTACAGAAATAAATACTCCTCAGTTTCATCACCTGTTCTGTTGGCTGGTCTCAGACGATCCCACAGGTGAAGAAGCCAGATGTGGAGGTCCTGGGCTGGCGTGGTTACACGTGGTCTGCGGATGTGAGGCCGGTTGAACGTACTGCCAAATTCTCTAAAACGACGTTGGAGGCGGCTTATGGTAGAGAAATTAACATTAAATTCCCTGGCAACAGCCCTAGTGGACATTCCTGCAGTCAGCATGCCAATTGCATGCTCCCTCAAAACTTGAGACATCTGTTGCATTGTGTTCTGTGACAAAACTACACATTTTAGAGTGACTGGGGACAAATGGTAAGCTTCCTAATGACAAATTATGTGGCAGGTGAAATGAAGAACGTGATCTTCTTTTTCTCTTAACGTAAGTTGATACAAATATTTATTAAAAAACGTCAAATAAATATTTTCAATGGTATTGACGGTATTGCAAAACCATCCCATGGCTATTTCCAAATATATAAGGTATACCACCCAAGCCTACTGCATTATTGAGAGTGGATTGGTGCACACTCAATATCTGAAGAGCATCTATCTCGCTCCCACGTGCTTGGTTGCCATAGCCACTACGACTGGAGGTGGAGTTCCAGAGTGGATATGATGAGATTCTATTTGGTGCTATCGGTTGGTTCACTAGGCACCACCATCTTGTACCAGGAGGCTTAGTATAGTGTGCATTATAGTTAGTATCAGGGAGGTTTTTGTATTGTATTATATAGTGTTTTTTAGGGCTTCTTTGCCCCTGTCATTCCATTATTTTGTATGGGTTGTGGCTTGGCTGTATCTAATCCAGTGTCTGTCATTCAGACTAGAGAGATCCACTTCCGCTGTCACTGTGTCATGCTAATCACGATCCTTTGACCCCGGTCCCCATCAGCTGAACACTAACATGCATCTGGATGTCATGTTCCTTTGTTGGCCAGGTTGAGATATT
>CM042413.1:20442755-20510255 GCA_023634145.1 Thymallus thymallus
GATGGGGCTGGTAACTATAGCAGCACTACCCTCTGGCCCTTCTGACACACACGTCATTAGGACCTGCGCTCCTCGCCCCAAATAGCAGGTCGTGTTTAATCGCTGTGGTAATGTCAGTAAGCTGATGGGGTGATTAGCTCTGCCCTCTAGGAGGGCACCAGGCTAGGTGACTACACCCCTCCCCAACCCCCTGCCCCCCATCTCCCCCTGCCTGCCCGCGAGGAGCATCAGGCACCACTCAGCCATGACGACTGAGCTGGTCTGCCCCCCTTCTCCCCCTCCTGGCTCCTGGAGCGGGCGCCCAACGAGCGATGACAGGACGCCTGACATATGTTGGTTTAGCCTCTCTCTCCCGGAGTGACATTTCACCCGAGAGTCTGAGATGGAACAGATAGGCTCCAGTGGGCCGCAGCCAACCCCTACAATCACACTCTGTAGCAGTGATGGAGTCCTGGCATTTGGGCCGCATTGATCAATTACACAGCAAGTAAAACAAAAACGATAGAAATGCATTGTGATATTTTGGCAGGTTAGAGAGGGGATGGGGTTTGGGGGAATCGGGGATGAAGTAGTGGGGGGATGAGATGGGGCGTGGTCACTGCCTCTGTTATTTTTAAAGAATCAAATGTGAAAACCTTCTGAGAGATTGAGACTGACGGAGGCAGAGCCAGGAAGACAAAGAGAAAAAGGGAAAAGGGATGGGGGATGACCTGACCAGACACACACTCTCTCTCTCTCTCTCTCTCTCTCTCTCTCTCTCTCTCTCTCTCTCTCTCTCTCTCTCTCTCTTTCTCTCTCTCTTTCTCTCTTTCTCTCTCTCTTTCTCTCTCTCTCTCTCTCTCTCTCTCTCTCTCTCTTTCTCTCTCTCTCTCTCTCTCTCTCTCTCTCTCTCTCTCTCTCTCTCGCTCTCTCTCTCGCTCTCGCTCTCGCTCTCGCTCTCGCTCTCGCTCTCTCTCTCTCTCTCTCTCTCTCTCTCTCTCGCTCTCTTTCTCTGACTCTCTCTATGCATGGATTCTGTCAGAGTGCTCTCACATTTTAGGTATCAGAGTGGTAGTAGAGTAGTGGCCGGAGGGAACACACTTAATGTGTTGTGAAACGTGTTATGAAATGTAATGTCATGTAATATTTGTAATTGTATACTGTATAACTGCCTTAATGTTGCAGGAGACAGTTAGCCCAGCTGTTGAGTTAACGAAGGCTGCTCTAGCCTACCCTTGTTTCCCTGGTCAGTCCATTGGCCCACTAAAAGGCTTGTCAAACTAAATCTATACTACAGAACCACTGACCCCTATTAAGGGACATATCAACATTTCCTTTGGGGGCGGGGCTGGTCCAACTCAAGGTGTCCAAAAAACATTACCCACAATTACAAATATTTTCACATGACCCTCGGCTTGTACAGTAAAATAAATGGAACACCCTCCCCCTCATAGGATTAACTCAAAATAACGTTTACGACCACAATTAACAATAACTATAGCGACCCTGTGTTTATAAACGTGGATGTCGACTTTGCTACTTCAGCATGCTTTTGTGGCACAGTCGATGCCACGCAGGGCTATGGTCAGAAGATTGGGGGTTCGCCGACCACCACAGACGAGTTCACTCTCTCTGCCTGTTTCATTACACTATGATCAGAGACGGCTGCAAACAATGATCAGCTAGGGGGAAATCAGATTTGAAACATTTTGATGCCATATTTATAATTAAATAAAATATATGCAACAAATTTTCCACCAACAGGTTTTTGTGCCAATGCACCACACAACCAATAAACAAAGCATATCGACTTCGGGCACTTCAATATAACCGTTTGCGTTTTCAACAGATAGACTATGTCAATCTCAATACATCCCTCCCTACCTCGTAGGCTTACCCAGTATAGAAGGCTTGGCTTGACAATCTCCAATTGTCATTACACCTTTTGATGTTTTGTAACAGTCGATTGGCCACTGCACAGTTTGGATCGATTATTTGATTATATTTGTCAGTTAAAAAATATTTTTTTAAGTGACCGGTATTGCACAATAAAGTCGGGGACTTATTTCCATTGTGGTCCCTATTTTTTTACATAAATACATGTATAATTACATAGATACAGACACATTACAGAGGCAGAGACGAAAACCTCCAGGTGAATATGAGAGTTAAAGAACAGTGTTTGGCTGGTAGCTTAGTCTTTAGATGGTTGGGCCTGCTGAGAGTTAAAGTGACACTGGACTAGCGCACTAGCTAGGCTTCCATCCAATTGGCAACAGATCTTCATGCCTACAACAAATTACAAAAACACTATTCCTTGTGTTTCGATGTGTAGCGTATGCAGAACTTTATAGCCGGTTGTTTTATTGCTTTTTAGGCTACTTTCCTAAAACTATAAATGTCCACCTCACGGTTCAGCTGTCAGAGATTTCAGTACTACATGTATCAGGGCATTGCATGCATAGGCCTATAGACTTAGGTGTCCACTGTATGATATTAACATGTTAGTAACTATATATAGCCTATAGAAAGGAAGCGAAGCTTAGGCCTAACCCCAGAGAGATAGAGACCGATTGAAATCTACCGGTGGCATGCTACGACGCCGACATGCATTTATTTACGTCAGATGGTTACTATACAGATATAGATGTACAGAAGGAGGCTAATTCGTACATTTTCTATCAGAATATTTGGGATAAAGATAAGCATTATTTTGTTGGATTATAGGATCAACTCTGGTAGACCTGAATCATCTTCCTCACCTCAAGTTCAACAGTCAGAGACAGTTGGAGCGCCGGGGCGCACTGCCTTCATATCACAGGCCTGCTGTAGCTAAAGCTTAATAATAGCCACACCGTACCAAACCTTCACAAACGTTTCTAAACTTTTTTAGGGTAAAATAAAAGGTAAGTCAAGCAATTGTTTATATGGGAAATATGAGCGGAGGAGCGAATGCAAACCAGGGATAAAACACACTACCCTCCCCTAACCACACACCCCTCCCTCCAGTAAATGTTGATCTGTCCCTAATCTCGAGCTAATGAACAGGAAATAAAACAGGTCAGATAGAACTTCAGTCCTTTAATGATGCTTTGCACATTTAATCTGAATGACCACAGGTAGAGTAACATTTCAGCATCATTTAATCTTCAGGACAGCACCACCTGCCCCTCAGTATCCCTATCACTAATATAGTATTGAGCTGAGTGGGGGAGTGACCCCTATTGGCTCATTAACAGCACCTCTGGCAGTGAGAACAATTTTTCCAAGAATTCTCCCAGAATTCTCCCAGAAAAGTACATAAAATGTTCTCATATTCAAGGTCAACGAAACTAGTGTTCTCTACAAAGAACTCCTTTTGTGTACGGGGAAAGACTAGACAGAAACATATGCAAATGAAACTGGTCTAAAATGTTTTTTGTCGAGACCAATGTTCCTTCCTTTTAAAACCTTGACCTAATTAAAACAAGGACGGTAGCAAGCCAAGTGTGGAAATACGTTCCTCTATATGATCCATCTCCTTCCTGTATTGTGTTGTTATGGTCATTAATAATGTAAATGTAAACACAACAGGTGTGTGATGTGCCCTTTTGCTGTCGAGAGTGTTTTCCTTTCTTTGATGACTCATGTGGATATTTTGTGCGTGTTTGTGTCTGTGTGTGCGTGCGTGAGTTTTTGTGTTTGAAGGAGAAGACCTGGCTTAATCTCTCAAAGTGTTTGACCTTTCCTCATTAATCTCCTCCTGAGAGAAAACGAACTCTATTAATCACCGGCCTGGTAGGAGACCTCAGTCCTCTGCCAACACACACACATCATACTGGAATATCACAGACCCAGTTCCAATCACACTGTAGTTGCATAGAGACCAGTCCACTACCAACACAGCTGGGTCGTTCCACGAATAAAGTACATTTTGGGTAGTGTAACTAATAATTTCACTGAATTTTAACATTCTGTCATGAAGACAGCATGTTTAACTCCCAAGTGAATATTTTTTTTTTTTTACAACAGAATAAAAAACGTTTTCCCATCTGAAGGGGGTTAGATAAAATAAATACTATATTAAGTGCCAATAAAATGTAATTAAAGTAACATGGTTGACCGTAACAGGGTTGAGGTTTTCAGCTTAAATCAGCCATAAATTGCCTTGTGACTAGGGGAATGGAAGCTTGTTGTGTGCAACGGGGAGGAGTAAGCTTTACAAACAATTTGAAATTGTAAAAACATTTCAAGCATATCTATCTATGGGTAACAGGGTTAGTTTAACACGTCCACACACACAAAAATAAAAACACATACACAACTGTATACAAAGGCAGAGCGAGCAGCTTTAAAAATGGTATGTGAGTTTTTAGGCATGACAAAAGAGACGCCCCCGCCAGTCCTCACCTCCACCCAGACAGATGAAATGATTTTGTATGAATGCTATCTCCACGGTTTGTTTCAGAGCCTTGGCTTTCTTTCACAAAAATGCCCTTGAAAGCAGAAGAAATCTAAAGAAAACCACTGAAAAAACAAGGAAGTGTAGCCAGAGTGGGTGAGCTCACTGATGCAACCATGGCAACTTCCACTGTTACCTTGAACCACAAAGTGAAGCAACAGTGAGGGTGTGGAATTAAAGGGAAAGTATATCAGCTTTAAGTCAACAGTTTACACACCTATCCTTGCGGCAAATGTAGAACATGTTGATTGGTGAGAGCCTTCACTGCTATTCATGTTGTGTCTGTTAAGTATTACACATGGACATACACCCATCTTAACCCCAGCACAAGGTTTGAAGAACGGGTGAGGAGAAGATTGTGAGGAAACATAGGAATCCATGCATATCACACTCAGTGTGTGAAAGTATATGTCTGTATGTGTGAGTCTGGCACTCACTCCCTGTATGTGTCAGCACTTCTCTTTGCATTCTGTTCAGAGGATTTTAAATATAGAGTAACACAAACTATATGAGTACCTGTATGCAATCAACACTGTCATGTTTGGCTGTAAAGATACTCTCCCTTTTAAATGATCCAATCTGTTTCACTTCTCTGTCACCCAGCATGGGATGTAGGAATGGCAGCTGTCTGCTCCTAGCCTGTGGAGCTTGAGAACAGTAGTCTGAGAGAGAGAGAGAGAGAGAGAGAGAGCACGAGAGAGAGAGAGCGCAAGAGAGAGAGCATGAGAGAGAGAGCGGAGAGAGAGAGCGGGAGAGAGAGCGCGAGATAGAGCGAGAGAGATAGAGAGAGAGACAGGCAGGTAGACAGAGAGAGAGAGAGCGGAGATAGAGAGAGAGACAGACAGGTAGACAGAGATAGAGAGAGAGACAGGCAGAGAGAGAGAGAGAGAAGCTGACTATTTCTTTACACACACACAAACACATACACGTGCATGCATTATATTCCTTTCTCCCTCTCTGATCCAACAAATTGGCATGGTTAGCAGAAAACAATCAATATAAACCTAGCACATAAATGAAAAACACTTATCATTCTAACCACAAACACATTCTAATGGCAGCAGGCTGTATTGGTACCTCATTGTGAAACACTAGCAGTTATTCCCTTATGGACTTGGAAAGGTGATTGGTATTAAAGGAGAGAGCAGGAGTCCTTTGCAGTGACAGTGATAGAGGAGATAGGAGGGAGGCGAGTGAGTGGTGTGTTGTGTGCACTGGGGCCAGAGCCTTGTCCAACTGGCCACTGGCTTCAATAATAGATACTTGGCTCTGGACCTCATGGCTTTTTAAAAAGGCTGGAGATACTGTCATAATACCTCGGCTTACATCAGCACTTCTGTCCCTCCGTTTGACACAAAAATCTTGGAAACATCTGAATTGAGAACATAAAAGGAGAATAGGTGCAGGAATGGAACAAATTCAAACTGTTATGAGGGTCGCCTAAAATGACATACCCAAATTTAACTGCCTGTAGCTCAGGACCTGAAGCAAGGATATGCAAATTCTTGATACCATTTGAAAGGAAACACTTTGAAGTTTGTGGATATTTGAAATTAATGTAAAAGAATATAACACATTAGATCTTGTAAAAGATAATACAAAGAAAAAAACATTTTTTTTGTTGTTGTTTTTTGTCACATAATCTTTGAAATGCAAGAGAAAGGTCATAATATTACTTAGGAGTCCAGGCAGTTTTAGACTGATCCAATGAACCATTGCATTACTGTTCAAAATGTTGTATCAAGACTGCCCAAATGTGCCTATTGGTTTATTGATACATTTTCAAGTACAAAACTGTGCACTCTCCTCAAACAATAGCATGGTGTTCTTTCACTGTAATAGCTACTGCAAATTGGACAGTGCAGTTAGATTAACAAGAATGTAAGCTTTCTGCCCATATAAGATATGTCTATGTGCTGGGAAATGTTCTTGTTACTTACAACGTCATGCTAATCACATTAGCACACGTTAGCTCAACCGTCCTGAGGGGGCGGGACGCTATCCTATAGAGGTTAAATTAATGATTTGGCATTGCTATTAGCCAGGTAACCTTTGGGATGACAAGTGTTTTTCATCAGTGCGCTCTTTTTAAATGTATGAAGATAAATTTGGAGCTGAAATCAGACGTCGCCAAAGAAAAGAAAGAGACAGAGAGAAACAGGAGGAAGATATAGAAACAGATTGGAGAGAAACAGGACAAAACGGAGAAGAACAGGGGGAACTAGAGAGAAACAGCAAGACAGAGATATGGGAAGGGGGAAACAAGCAGGGGATAGAAATGAAGAAATCATCAGAGGCAAAAAGGAAAAAATGGAAGGAGAGGAGCAAGAAATACAAGAGGGCATTGAGCAATACTGATTCAGCAGTCAGGACTCACATGTCTTTATGAGATTTTTACAGCAGTGTTATGAGAGAACAAAAGGGTGTGTGGCGGATGTGTGTGGGCCCTGATTCCTGAAGACTACAGGGAGGCAGGGAAGCTGGGGAGTGTGTGGTTCGCTCGCTCGCTCCTGCTGCACACACACAGGAGACACAACACTACAGGGACACGCAGCTCTGTTTGCCGAGGGGGTCTTTTCATCGAGCCCAAGGCTCAACCTTCAGCAAACACAAGAGCCTGCCCAAGGCCAGCGAATAGGAGAGAAAGCTGCCTCTCTCTTTCATCCCTTCTCTCTCCTTGCTCTAGCCAACTATCTTTTCTCTCTCATTCTTCTGCTCGGTGATGAGAGGTAATTTGGAAGCTTGGCCAAATGTCTCCTAGTTGTTGAGGATGGTTATGAGGAAGCTCTTGTCTGTCTGTAAGGGTGTTGGCATTGGAGAGTAGTGGTGATGGGGATAAATAGTTTCAGGGGTCAGAGAGGGTACCCCACTCCTACACTTCAGAGGGCATTGCTGTTTCCTCACAGCATCACATATCTTATTGATCTTCAGTATCCACAAAGCTTATATCCTCTATAACTGTGTCTGCGTTAATATCAACTAGATCTATGAATGTCAAAAGCACAGTTTGTATCTGAAGAATCTATAGTGGTCTGATTCCAGGTGTGTCTCTCTGACTCTGACCATGTAGCTCCGCTCTGTTTGTCTGTGTATAACCACCGATAAACATGCAACAGGGTCACCTGGGATGGACTCAAGTGGGTCCCAAGCTGTTGCCATGGACACGGGTGCTCTGTGGGGTCAGCGGAGTCTGCTTACTCTGTGCTTTTCTCTTGTTCTCTGACCTCCAAATTTCACCTTAACACACACCACACTGAGCAAGAAAACACCTCTCCTCTGGAAGAAATGCCAGAGCAGAAACTTACATTACTTTATGTATTTTCAGTTGCTATGTGCAACAGTTTTTCTGTTGCGCTGTCTATAATTTTTTACTCTCAGCATTGGAATTCATGTGGAGTTTCAATATGTGGAGTATCTCAATAGAATATACATCATAGGGCCATTTCTTTCTTGGGCTGTCTGATCCAGCCACAGGATAAAGCTATAAGGTAACATGTATCCTCACAGCTGGGGAGCACAGATCAAACACCAGGCAAGAGGGTGGTGTTACACTAAGTAGGGATTGATCCGCGAGGGGCGTCCGGGTGTTAAGAGAGGAAGGTGTTAAGAGAGGAAGGGGGACTGTGAGCCCAGAACACAAGCCCACCAACACACCATCCCTCTCTCCTCTCATCACTGATCCATCCCTCGCTTCTCCTCAGAGTGTGTGCTCTCTCCTCTCCTTCTCTAATATCCCGACTCAGTGTGTGTCCGTTGCTACCATGGACACATCACATCACAGCCGGGCACGCTTCCTCCTCCCGGGCCTGGAAATCCAGTCCCACAAGCAAACACAGCCGTATTGAGAAATAACTATATGAGGAGGAGAGTGTGTGTTCCAGCTTAATGTATACTGAACAAACATATAAACGCAACCTGTAAAATGTTGGTCCCATGTTTCATAAGCTGAAATAAAAGATCCCATAAATGTTCCATATGCACAAAAAGCTTATTTCTCTCAAATGTTGTGCACAAATGTGGTTACGTCCCTGTTAGAGAGCATTTCTCCTTTGCCAATATAATCCATCCACCTGACAGGTGTGGCATATCAAGAAGCTGATTAAACAGCATGATCATTACACAGGTGCACCTTGTGCTGAGGACAATAAAAGGCCACTCTTAAATGTGCAGTTGTGTCACACAACACAATGCCACAGCTGTTGCCAGAGAATTTAATGTTAATTTCTCTGGCACCCCGTTCACGTTAATGGATTGCTCCTACAGACAGTGAGTCACGTGGTCGTGGCTTGTTATATAAAGCAGGCAGACAGGCATTGAGGCATTCAGTTACTGTTCGATTGAACGTCAGAATGACCTAAACGACTTTGAGCGTGGTATGATCATCGGTGCCAGATCAAGTATCTCAGAAACGTCCGTCCTCCTGGGCTTTTCACACACAACAGTGTCTAGGGTTTACCCAGAATTGTGCGACAAACATCCAGTCAGCAGCAGTCCTGTGGGAAAAAACAGCTTGTTGATGAGAGAGGTCGAAGGAGAATGGCAAGAATTGTACAAGCTAACAGGCTAAGGTCAAGAACAGCAAGGAAATTACTCCAAACTTGGTCAACTGTAGCCGAGAGTTTATATTTTGTACTATTTGAAAATCAGTGTCTAGCTATGTATATTTGTGAATATTGTCATATTTTGTTTCAGATTTTCTATTATGTTTGAGAGAAAAAAAAACGGAATTGTGCTTTTTAGACTCTACTTTTGGTTCCCCTCTCCACTTGTTTTTACCCCCTTTTGAGTTTTTCCCGAAGTCAACTATAGATTTGGATAATGGCGCAGTACAAGTGGTGTGCAGAACAGCATCTCTGAACGCACAACTCGAGGATCCTGGTCACTGATGGGCAGACGACCACACCGGTTTCCACTCCTATCAGCTAAATCAAAGAAGAAGCAGCTCCAGTGGACACAGGTTCATCGACACTGAACAACTGCATCATACATGTACCGCCGTCCAATCTGCAGCAACTGAGTTATGCCGTCGCGTTTGGCCTTTTTAGATGTGGTCACATTAATTCTATTGATACTGCAACATGTTAACACCATCTTTTCACATGTAAGGAGAATAACATTATTTCAACCCCACATGTGAATCTGCAATTCCACATGTGAAAGTGAGATTTTTGCATGTGGCATTTTCTTATATGTGAAACAGAAAATTTCACATGAAACAGCAATTCACATGAGTGTTGGAAACATGTTATTCTCCACACATATGAAAAGGTGGTGTTAACATAACAATATGGTTTCACGTTTGAAATTTAAGCTCAACTGCAAATTTGTTGTGTTCTTTTTGTGTATGAAGGATAGTGTATGAATGAGAGAATAAAACATTTACTACACTTTTTAGTCCTGTAATGGCTACACAGAATGTTCTATAGCCAGACTGCAACTCAAATTTTCCTGAGATCCTAAATCCCACATCTGTAAACAGGAGAATATACAACAGATAACTGGGGGATTTGAGGATTTGTCTGGACAGGAGTACAGCTCTTCTCTTCTGGCCCTCTCTCTCTGCCTTTGCTGAAATAATTCCACCTACCCTGCCATGCCAATTGTATGCCAGTATTTATGCAGATTCCACTACAGAAAACATGCTGCATCCGGAATTCATCCCTGCCTAAAACTGACGACCTGGTATCAGACGATGGAATATTCCGGAGCTCTCTGTCTGTTGAGCATCATTAAGAACTGACCTGTGAGGTCCAATGTAAGGTTGAAGTATGGGGATGAAAGTAAATATTGTGGGTGAGCTTATTGTATAAGCACAGAGACATTAACTTTTCACTCCAACTTCAAAATTCTAACCTTGAACTGAGCTGTGGGGCTTCTCCACCTAGATGAATCTGACAAGCTGACACCTGGACCATCTCAAGGTGAACCAGAACACTGTCTCCCTCCACCCACAGAGACAAGAGCACCTGCATGGTGCAAACTCAACTGCAGCAGGAGATTCACACTGACATATAGAGATACACATTGACATTGAATTCAATATTACAAGTCAAACAATTACACCTGTTTGTCAGACATCAGACAGTCTACAATCAGAATGGTTGATACTTAAACAATTAGCAACTCCCCCTGACTGTGCCAGATCTGAGTCTGGCTCTCTTTCCCTCTCTCTCGTTCTGTCTTTCTCAGCCCCCCCCCCCCCCCCGTTCTAACGCTCTCTAGTTCTCTCTCTCTTTCTCTCTTTCTCTTTCTCTCTCTGTCTCCACACAGGCTGACTATAGCACACTGACACAGCTGATGCTAATTACCATGGTCCACTGAAGCATCCAGGGCACAGTATGTTTCAGAGAGCTGCTTGTTTCAGAGACACAGGGACAGAACAAACAAGCATGTGTAATGAGTTCACAATGAAAGAAGCAATAGCAGTGGGGACAACAACACAGAGAGCACCTCTCAGAGGAGAGGTTAGAGAGAACACACAGCGGATTAACTTCTCACTGTCACAGAGGGAGAGAGAGAGGGAAGGATGGATGTGTGAGGAGAGGTAAAGAGCTGGTGGAGAGCTGGACGGAGGGAGGGATGGGAATTAGGAGGGATGGCTAATGACAGTGCTGTTGGAGATGTTTGATCGAGGCAGCAGGGAGCATCTTTGTGTCCGCCTGTGATTGTTCAATATTCTGCTCTCTCTCAACCACAGTCCTTGGTTAATATATGAATACAATATGGCCTCCACTTAATCAATCTGTTGAAAGAAATATTCTGACTTTACCTTTGCCTAAAATGATTATACTGACTGGCAACCCAACCCAATGATTTCACTCTAGTTGACATCTCAACCAAATGTAAATCAAAACTGAACGTTGAAAAGACGTCTGTGCCTTTGTGGGAAGATACTTTAGGTCTAAAAGTTTATAATTGAATTTCGTTGAATTATCATGCATCACGGTCCATTGTCTTACAGGGCAGGACCCTGGTCTCTGTCTGTCTCTCACTCTGTCAGCCCCTCCATCACTGGCCCCTGACAGCAGGACATCAGAGCGTTTTGACAGCTGCCCCGCTCCCTCCTGCATGCTAAACCATCCTAAGAACAGATACACACACACATGCATGCAAACACACACACACACACACACACACACACACACAAACACACACACACACACACACACACACACACAAACACACACACACACACACACACACACACACACACACACACACACACACACACACACACACACACACACACACACACACACACACACACACACACACACACACACACACACACACACACACACCCCTCACTACTGCCCCTCACTACTGCCCTCCTGATACTCTCCACCGGCTGTGTGGGTGTGTGTGCGTGTCTGTATCTGTGTCTGGACAGCTGCACTGCACAGTGTGTGTGTACTCCTGAACCCCAGTCTACCCCTGTGGACTGACCATGCTGTGTAGGTACGTATATGAACAATCTCCTCTATGTGTCCTACTGCCTGACTAGCCTTCAATAACACAGAGACAGAGAAGTGATGGAGAAGGACAATGAGAGTGAAACCGAGTGAGTGTGCCTGAGAGAGAGAGAGAGAGAGAGATAGAGAGAGAGAGAGAGAGAGAGAGAGAGAAACACAAACACAAGAGAGTTAAATATATACAGAAGATTTTTACACCTCAGCATCACACCCTATTTCTCCTTCTTCCACACACACACACCTACAGTACACACACACACCTACAGTACGCACACACACCTACAGTACACACACACACCTACAGTACACACACATGTCCGCCCGCAAGCACGCACCCACTGTTACTGCAGGCTTCCCTGGGAGGGCACGTTCAAGTACTCATGGTGTTTTTTCTCCACAGATATAACCTCACAGTATTCTCTGTGTTTATTTAGAATGTGCCGTCCGTTCAATAATTCCACAGGCAAGGGCTTCTCCTAAATAAAACTATCAAAATCATGATGTTCAGAATGAGGTATTGCAGAAATCAGAGACAATAAATAGTTATTCAATGTTTTGGTAGCGTCCTTTACCCGAGGGTCCTAAGGCTCTTTACAATGTTGAGGGAATGATTCACCTGGTTCTTTACCAATAAGTGGGATCAACTTGGGTGATGTATGGCAGCCATCCCTCCCAGGAAAACGCTTATTGCACATCAGTCCTTGAATTCAATAAAAATAAAAATATTTTGGCTACTAAAGCCTCAAAGTATAATCTTGAAAAGTTATTTAAATAAACTGTTTACTCTAGGTAAACACACAACACATAAATACTATATGTGTAGCAGGAAACAGGCTCAACAAAACTAGTGCAGGTTGAATGTAAATCAGAATATGCAATAGAGCATCCTGACAGCCCAATAGACAGGATTTATAGCCAAATCCTTTAGGATTTCATCTAGGTTTTTTCCTGCAAGATTCCTACAGGATTTGGTGACTAATTGTAGGTTAAAAGCTGAAAGTTACGCCCAAGGTGAAAAATGTGCATCCCTGAAAGAAGCAGTCTTTACAGGTGTCCTTTTTGTCTCATCCTGACACTTCAGAGGGTCTCCAAACGGTGGAAAGGTCAATGCAAAATGGCACCTGACCTCCAGCAGCAGAAAGGGCTGTGGGTAATTGAGATGAACCAGCTAGGGAACAGGAAGAGGATGTAACATACTCGTGTGTGTGCACGTGTGTGTGCACGTGTGTGTGTGCGTGCACGTGTGCATGTGTATGAGTGTTTGAGTGACCCTTACAAAAAAACAAATGTCAAATTAGCATTTTCAGATGTGGAATCGCATTTTCACATGTGAAATATCTGTTTCCACATGTTGAGCTTAAATTTCACATTAAACCATATTTACACGTGTTACATTTATAGTTCACATGTTTTCACTTCACATTTGAATTGCAGTTTCACATGTGTAATATGCGGTTTCACATGTTAAAATCACATTTGCTATTTCACATGTAAAAACCACTTCACATTTACTCCAATGTTTGTAAACAATGTTTACCCTAAAAACATGGTTAAAACTATAATTTTGATATCATGGATGGTCAGTCCGTGCATCCATAGCGTAGTCTATGGATTTGAGGTTCCCTCAGCTTTTTACTGAAACTGTGGCGGGGAGGACACTTTGTTAATGTTTCCTTTAAGGATTGCTGCTTTAAACACCCTTAATAGAGTAATAGTGTTATTATATGATGCAATCCTCTAGTGAGTCAGTTGTTAAAAATTGCCATTAATATCAAGCAAAACTTCTGAAGTAGAGAACAAAATTGTTAGTACATGTGACTTGTATGTGGATGCAAAAAAGGTTTTCAATTACAGCGGGTGAAATAAGTATTGAACACGTCACCATTTTTCTCAGTAAATATATTTCCAAAGGTGCTATTGACATGAAATGTTCACCAGATGTTGGTAACAACCCAAGTAATCCATACATACAAAGAAACCAAAACAAATAAGTTCAGAAATTAAGTTATGTGTAATAATGTGAAATGACACAGGAAAAAAGTATTGAACACACTTACTGATATTTATTTAATACTTTGTACAAAAGCCTTTGTTGGTAATGACAGCTTCAAGACGCCTCCTGTATGGAGAAACTAGTCGCATGCATTGCTCTGGTGTGATTTTGGCCCATTCTTCCACACAAACAGTCTTCAAATCTTGAAGGTTCCGTGGGCCTCTTCTATGAATCTTGATATTCAGTTCTTTCCATAGATTTTCAATAGGATTTAAGTCAGGTGATTGGCTGGGCCATTCTAGCAGCTTTATTTTCTTTCTTTGAAACCAATTAAGAGTTTCCTTGGCTGTGTGTTTGGGATCATTGTCTTGTTGAAATGTCCACCCTCGTTTCATCTTCATCATGGTAGACAAGTTTATGTGAAGCATTACTTACTGTTTTCTTTGAGACAACAGTACCTGCTAATTGCAGGTCTTTTTGAAGCTCTCCACAAGTGGTCCTTGGCTCTTGGACGTTATCTTCTGATTATTCTTTTCACTCCTCTGTCAGAAATCTTGCGAGGAGCACCTGGTCGAGGCAAATTTATGGTGAAATGATTGTCTTTCCACTTCCGTATTATGGCCCCAACAGTGCTCACTGGAACATTCAGAAGCTTAGAAATGCGCCTATAACCAATGCCATCATTATGTTTTGCAACAATTAGGTTGCGAAGGTCTTGAGACAGCTCTTTGCTTTTACCCATCATGAGATGTGTCTTGTGTGACATCTTGGAAATGAGACCTTTTTGTAGGCCATCAGTTGGGACTGAACCAGCTGACAGGGGGCTGGATTGCTTTTTAATAACTGATAGTTTTCAGCTGTTGTCTTGCCTTTCCATGCCTTTTTGCACCTCCCTTTCTTCATGTGTTCAATACTTTTTCCCTGTGTCATTTCACATTATTACACATAACTTAATTTCTGAACTTATTTGTTTTGATTTCTTTGTATGTATGGATTACTTGGTTTGTTACCAACATCTGGTTACCAACACCATATATTTACTGAGAAAAATGGTGACGTGTTCAATACTTATTTTACCCGCTGTATATATATTTTTATATATATAACGCAATTAAATAACACAGCACCCTCTTTCCTGCAACTTTCCCTATCTTTGTTTATGTTACATTGGCCTTTGCTTTCTCTGCCCTTTTCCAGGTGTTTGCACATTCATTCCAGCAATAGCACCCTACATCCTACTGCTGGATGGGAGACCAGATGTAGTGAAAATTCTAATATGAACAATAAACGTGAAAAAAACACATCTGACTTGAGTGAAGTCATTTTATTTGTAAGGGAAGGCTCATTTGCATTCTTAAGTGCATGCTGTTCCGTCTTTCTTGGCCCTGTGCTCCCTCTTTCCCTGTGAGCATGTACAGAGTTGAATACCGCTGGTATACAGTATGTCAATCAATTTACCTATTCAACTATCTACATTTTAGCTATCTATCCATCCAACCACCCATTTGCACATTTTCACTCACACATCACACATTCACACACTAGTGCACATGTACACACACACACACAGAGGAGGAGTAACGCGCTCAATACGGAAGTGGTCAGATGAAGCATGATGCTAAGCTACAGGACTGTTTCACTAACACAGACTGGAATATGTTCCGGTGTTCATCCGATGGCATTAAGGAGTTTACCACATCAGTCACCATCAGTCACCAGCATAAAACCACAAGACCCGACAGAGGGTAGTGCGTATGGCCCAGTACATCCCTGGGGCCGAGCTCCATGCCATCCAGGACCTCTATACCTGGCGGTGTCAGAGGAAGGCCCTAAAAATGGTCAGACTCCAGCCACCCAAGTCATAGACTGTTCTCTCTGCTATCACATGGCAAGTGGTACCGATGCACCAAGTCTGGAACCAACAAGACCCTGAACAGCTTCTACCCCCAAGACTGCTAAATAGTTAGTTAAATAGGTAACCAATAGCTATCCAAACTATTTCCATTCACCCTTTTGGCATAACTCTTTTGACTCATCACATACGCTGTTTATTATCTATCCTGTTGCCTAGTCACTTTATCCGTACTTATATTTACAGTACATATCTACCACAATTACCTCATGCACATCGACTCGTTACTGGTACCTTGTATACAGTGCCTTCGGAAGTATTATTTAAAAGAAAAATGTTTTGAGACCTTTTGCTATGAGACTCAAAATTGAGATTTGAAATTGAGCTCAGGTGCATCCTGTTTCCATTGATCATCCTTGAGATGTTGCTACAACTTGATTGGAGTCAACCTGTGGTAAATTCAATTGATTGGACATAATTTGGAAAGGTACACACCTGTCTATATAAGGTCCCACAGTTGACAGTGTATGTCAGAGCAAAAACCAAGCCATGAGGTCGAACTTATAGTCCGTAGAGCTCTGAGACAGGATTGTGTCGAGGTACAGATCTGGGGAAGGGTAGCAAAACATGTCTGCAGCATTGAAGGTCCCCAAGAACACAGTGGCCTCCATCATTCTTAAATGTTTGGATCCACCAAGACTCTTCCTAGAGCTGGGCGCACGGCCAAACTGAGCAATCGAGGGTGAAGGGCCTTGGTCAGGGAGGTGAACAAGAACCCGATGGTCACTGACAGAGCTCTAGAGTTCCTCTGTGGAGGTAGGATAACCTTCCAGAAGGACAACCATCTCTGCAGCTCTACACCAATCAGGCCTTTATGGTAGAGTGGCCAGACGTAAGCCACTCCTCAGTAAAAGGCACATGACAGACTAGTCAGGATTGAGGCAAGGATGAACGGAGCAAAGTACAGAGAGATCCTTGATGAAAACCTGCTCCAGAGCCCTCAGGACCTCAGACTGGGGCGACGGTTCACCTTCCAACAGGACAACGACCCTAAGCACACAGCCAAGACAATGCAGAAGTGGCCCAGCCAGAGTGGCCCAGCCAGAGCCCGGACTTGAACCCGATCAAACATCTCTGGAGACTCTTGAAAATACCTGTGCAGCAACACTCCCCATCCAACCTGACAGAGCTTGAGAGGATCTGCAGAGAAGAATAGGAGAAACTCCCCAAATACAGGTGTGCCAAGCTTGTAGCGTCCTACCCAAGAAGTCTTGCGGCTGTAATCTCTGCCAAAGGTGTTTCAACAAAATACTGAGTAAAGGGTCTGAATACTTATGTAAATGTGATGTTTTTGTTGTTTATTTGTAATACATTTGCAAAATATTCAAAAAAGCATTTTTTGCTTTGTCATTATTGCCACATTATCGTTAGTCATTGTGTATATATTCATTTTTTTTTTCTCTCTGCATTGTTGGGAAGGGCCTGTAAGTAAGCATTTCACTGTTTTTTACGAAGCATGTGACAAATAACAATTTATTTGATTTGATTAAATAGAACAATGGTGTGCTCAGATTTGCAGTCAATTATGATGGACTTAAGTCTGCTCAGTGTGAAACGGGGCTAGGAGAGTGTTCCTCATATTGCTCCTGGAGAACAGGTAAGCCTCAGGCGCTTCCCCGCTGAGCTGCCGCTGCCCCTCTCGTAATCAGGGCTAAACTTCCCCAGAGGCACAGCATATCCATCCTGTCAGCTCCCCAGCCTCACTGAGCCTCAGCTCTCCAGCGCACCTTTCATTAGGTCTTCAGTCCCCATCACACTTCACATCACACTGCTGGTGCCAACTGTCTGTCTGTCTGGGAAACAGCAGCTGGAAAGATCACAATGGAGAGACAGGATGGAGTAACAGAGAGATAATGTAGCTCTCTTCTCTCTCAAAATTTCTGAAAATTATTAATGGTATAGGATCCCTGGAGGATCAGTTATTCACAATATAATTATCCACCCAAACACACACAGTTCACTAACACGTACACAACTCCATGGAAAAGTTGTGTACAATTATTCATCATAGAGAATCCAGGGAGGATGAGATATCCAGAAGATCATTAACACACACAAACCCACACTCCCAGTAAACAAACCCCACACACTCTCTCTCTCTCTCTCACTCTCACTCTCACTCTCTCTCTCTCTCTCTCTCTCTCTCTCTCTCTCTCTCTCTCTCTCTCTCTCTCTCTCTCTCTCTCTCTCTCTCTCTCTCTCTCTCTCTCTCTCTCTCTCTCTCTCTCTCTCTCTCTCTCTCCCAGTCATAATGTATCTTTGTGAAGACAGGCAGCTGTTTGTTTCCTCTATAGATAGAGTTTTAAAGAAATGAAATGATTTTTTTACCTGCAAAACATACCTCAGTAATTTGCGTCAGCTTGTCAAGAGATGAGCAGAAAATAGCAAAAAGAAGAAGAAAAGGAGAGAGGGAGGGAGAGAAAAGAGATGCAGTACAGTAGATATGGAGGCGAGGAGGCCATTAAGCTGTTCTTTGGCTGCTATGTTAGCAGTTTACACTGCACTTTATTTCCCCCATAAACAAGGAGAAAAGCCTTGTGCTTCCTGAGAGCCTCCATATATTACCCACAAAGCCCTGTGGGCCAAGAGGGGTGCTGCCGAAGGCTATATGGGGGGGGGGGGGGGGGGGGGGGGGGGGGGGGGAGACTATTATGCAGATTATATTATTCTTGCATGCTTAGTGTGACACAACATATCCAGTCCCACTCCCAAAGGTGTTTTCCCTCTACCAGGACAGTATACTCTGATTGCTCCTGCTCAGCTCAGCCAGTGCAGTCTGCTACTGCTCACTTCCTATGGAGGGAGATAAGTAGAGAAACACAGAAAAAAAAAAAACTGACCAGGACACTGAGGAAACTAACACAGTGAATGGTACAGTGTGGCCAAGACCAGAGAGCTGGTTGATACATTTAAATAGATGGAAGATACGGCTAAAGAGGGTCAACAGCTGACTTTACACAAATACGTCACTTCAAATTCAGGACGATCGAACGCACAGGAAATCAGAACATCGCTACTCGTTCTAAAAACTACTGCGGGTGGAATAAAAAAAAATCCACATCTCATCAGAGCAGGAATGTCACCCAGTTAAATGGGAAATGAGGTTTAAACTTCCAACTTCTCCAACAAGCTCTGCCACTGGCAGGCTCCCATCATGCACCCATCATGGAGTCCCTCACACACCATAGATGACTCATTAAAACTCCATACACATACATGATCATACAAATATCTGGTACCATCTCAGTGCACCCCAGGCAAACGAAGGAAGGGGGGATTAATAAAGAACAAGCTGTGGGCTCTGCTCTTGGCTCTGGTCAGTTTGGGAACACACTGTGAGGCCAGTGTGTGATCAGCTGTGTACCGAGTGTGTTCTAATTGTTTTGTAAAGCATGCTAATTGCGATTAATCTGCTCTTTTAAATGTCAGCACTCCCCGTAGTCTCTGCGTGATTCAGCGGCCCTCGAAACATCCAAAGAGCCTGAGTAATTGGAAGTGGTGCAGAGTGGAGTCAGGAGGAGAGGAGGAGAGGATAGGAGAGGAGCGGGGGTAGAGAGGGGTAGAGTGTTGTTTTCTGCCCCTCTACGTGCCCTCCAACCAGCACCAGGCTGACCTCCCTAGTCCATGCCCCTTCCTAGTCCAGACCCCAGCATAGTCAATAATTAAACTAGCACAGGTACAATCACGATGATATATAATGATGGTCAAATCCTGGATGACAAAACAACCTAGTTTCCCTTATCTCTTTCCTAAATCCCAACCGCACTTACTTTCTCACAAACATAGAACAAAATATTGGGTACTAGGCAGTTATGTTTCTATTTCAACTATGTAAACATCCAGACTGGCAGACCTGCCTGAGGAACTGGATAATGACTATAAGATTCACACCAGGACAATCCTACACAGTAGCATCAGCCTTTGCATCAACTAGCTAGGGAAGCCAGGCACACAGACAATACTGTGGACAGGATCAGGTCATTTGTGGGGAACCCTGCCAAATTCAAACGACTCCATGATTCTGAGATGTCAAGGGCAAAGGCACCAATACAGAGCTTCTAAACCCTTGTGCCAGGCAGGTCCCTCCAGACTAAAGAGGCTCCGGTTCGCTCCACATCACAAACTCAAAGCTGGCCCCTGTTATTATCATTCTATTATCATTCTCACGGTGTTGAGGTAATGCCTCCATCCAAATGACCCAAAACTGCCGGGCACATCGCCCCTGGATCTCTGCCCATTGCCAGCTCATTGTGCCAGCCAGCTCGGTCTGCACATGAACTATTAATGATATGTATTTATCTCCACCTAAATTAATCCCTAATCACCTAACTCCTCTGCCCACCAACTGAGACACAACAGCAGCAGCGTCAGGAGGCAAAATAGAGACATTTTCACAGCAAGGCAAAAAATAAACCATCAATACAAAACACAATTAAAACAAACACCTGCAAAACAGCTTCAACACATGTGAAGTCCTGTGAACCAGACCTGTCTGGTTGTCATAGACCGCTCAACGGGGAAACGTCATTGTGCTAGACATTTTGAATGATCTGTTGAGAGACTCGCTGAACAATAGTGTGAGAGTAGCGCATATGCAGTGGCTTTGACAGGATCCCACAGAGAGGCAGAGGAGGGGAAAACCCTTCACTGAAATGCTGCAAACAGCTTCAGTGGTGTTCCTGACGGGTAAATGTTGTTCCTCCAGGGGTGAGGCAGACATTGAAATACCAGAAAACAATGAACTCCGATTTATCCCGCCAGACTTAGTAAGGGCAATTCAGGAAGTTAATTATCTGGGCAATTGTGAATTTATAAAGTTAATTTCAATTCAACATTGACTAATTGAAATGGAGTGTAGCCCTGGTTAGAGGCACTGTTGAGAGGGCAATGGACACCAACGATGATGACACAGGCATGAAGACACAGTGTTGAGGACGAGGGAAGGCATTGCCTGATGTTTAGTGAACCAACATTTACAAGTCTTATTATGATCTCTCTCTCTCCTTCCAGACGACGGTGCTAAGGCAGCTAGCGGTAATTACATTAGCATGTGCCATAAAAAATGGGCCTTGTGACACAGAGTCGCTCTGCGGATGATAAAGGAGCTGCCTGCTTTTTTAATAAACACGACATGGCAAGCCTCGTCTCCGAACTGCTTTTGTATCGAGCCAATGCACCGCATCTGCCAGGATTCACCACCAACTCGCAGAGAATTTATGTACAAATAATTACTTTTTAATAGCCCGTAATGCGATTTCCTGCCAAAGAAATATTCAAATGAGTTTCAACCAGTACAGTATATTATCAGCCTGCAGCTACAACTAGGTGGGAAAAAAAGACACATTATTGTTCGAGTGATAATAATTATTCCATTGTCATCTACAAGGAAAAAGGAAGGTGATGCCCCTCTCTTGAGCTGCAGCCTTTCAATCTGGGAATATTCTACTTTTCATTGTTTCATGACAAAAGATAAAATACTCATGCTCTTATCTCATCTCTGTTTGTGGTCTGTATGTACATACAGTCTCTTGGGAAACCCCTTGACCTTTTCCACATTTTGTTACATTACAGCCTTATTTTAAAATGGATTAAAGACGGAAAGAAAATGGTCAAGGGGTCTGAATACTTTGCGAAGGGACTGTGTATACACATGTAGCCCTTTACTGCAGTCAAATTACCTAGTGACCTCATGGGTGGAACGTTATTAATATTTTTCATGATTTCAGAATTCCACTGATTCAAAGGGGAATGGCAATAAAGATCTTAATTGATTCCAACATTAGTGCAAAATTACCCATTCGTGTTTGTTTGCGTTTTTGTGTGCTCAGACACCCTATTATTCTATAAATGATGTGCACTGTTTGTATGTACCTCAGCAATTCAGGGGCCTTGGATTCTTTCATGTGAACCCCAACTGAGCTGCGTCTGAGAGAAGGAGGCAGCATTGTTCCCATTGAACATGCTACCTTCAAATCTCATGACCATTATGAAAACATAGAAGTCGTCCTTGGGAGGGATAATTGGCTTCAAAACACCATATTTCTCTTCCTCACACGCATGCACACACACACACACACATACACACACACGCACACACACACACACACACACACGCACACGCGCACACACACAGACACGCACGCACGCACGCACACACACACACACACCCACACACACACACACACACACATCTTACAGGAGAAAGGGTTCAGATCAGAGGAAAGTGACGGTGGACATTACGTCAGGAATTTATCGACAGCATTAGCAATTCAGGCATCCCTGAGCCAGTTCAAGTGCTTAACATGACGCCTCTGTGTGAATGGACGGGCTAATGCATTCTGGAAGGAAGAGCCTCCTCACATCAAACCTCAGGGAGCCCACCAAGCTAACCAAGCGTCCGCCACCTTCTGCACGAACCAATCAGACATGAGGGCTCTGCAACATCATTTTACTGCAGACATGATGGAGAGCAGCCCCCAGTCTCCCAGCCAACAGGCCAGCCCCAGACTACGCCCAGGGGAGGGAGTTTGAGTGTTGGTGTGTGTATGTGTGTGTGTGTATGTGTGTGTGTGTGTATGTGTGTGTGTGCTACACTGCAAAACAATATGTTTCCCTATAATTGGTGGAATTGCACATTTGACATAATGTCTGAACATACTGCACTACCATACTCTGCACTGTATGTTGTCTGAATTCTAGAGTGCAGCACCAGTCTGGTGCATAGTCTCATGCATGGGAGCTGCAGTAGTCATCCTCTTGCCGGGCCGCTGAGACATGAGGCCGTGTGACAGGCTGATAATGGGGCTCATTGTGGGGCCTGCCACCTCCCTGTGAGCAGGGCCTTATCTGCAGAGCAGGGTTCTGGAGAACGCACTCCCAGCTGACACACACAGTGTTATCACATTGACAGGCTATGCTTAGAGCAGAGGGGTAGTGCCAGTCAGATCATTTACAGGAACAGATTAATACTGGCTGTCGGGTCGTACCCCTGTGACATGCCATGCAAGCATTTGGAGGTGAGAGCCCATCTGTGACGTCACAGCTGCCCGGCGCCGGCAGAGAGGGACCCTCAGTCACGTCCCCCTCGCCTCTTGCCTCGCTCTCTGATGTCTGATGTTCACTTTCATTCTGCTGAGAGGGGGCCACCACACCATCACTCTACCCCAGGAAACCTCTATGTATCCGTATCCAGGGTCCCACTGGGTCAGATTTTGATAGCCAGTTAAAAAGACGTAACTTATTTGCTAGCTGCTCAGAGGTAACACTCGAGCTGCCAGAAGAATTCTTCAACAAATTGCCTTAAAACCGAAGACATTTTTAGAATGGTGCTTCAAATTCAAATCCTACTGACTCACAGCATAGTGACACTTTTTCTCTCCTCCTTTTCTCTCCTCCTTTTCTCTCTACCTTTTCTCTCCACCTTTTCTCTCCTCCTTTTCTCTCCACCTTTTCTCTCCTCCTTTTCTCTCCTCCTTTTCTCTCCTCCTTTTCTCTCCACCACTGACATACTATTGATTCCCTCCTGTTTCTGTCTCTCGTATTCTCTTACTTCCTTACTATCTCCCCCCCCCCTCACATCTAACACCCCCCACCCTCTCTCTCTCTCCCTCCCTCCCTCCCTCCCCCTCTCTCCTTCCCTCTCTAATGAATTACGGTGAAGTTTTCCTTCATAGAGAGATGATAGAGGCCCTCTGGCACAAGCACATATTGCATGCATTCATCACTGCAGTAATGTAAGGTAGGCCTATGTCAGCCAGCACCCCACCAACACATATTGTCCACACACAATATGCCCACAAATATTGTGTATATGTTATAACACGGCCATGAGTTTGGAAGTTCCCGGTGCCATTAAGTAAGCTGGACTCCCATCTATTGCAATGCAAAAATATTACTGTGGTTCCTGGGTCCAGGCCTCTGTGTGTCCCTTCCCCTCCCACTCCCAGCATTGCAGGCCCAGGCCAGGCCCAGCGTGTCTCATGACAGATAATGGTGGTGTGATTCTTTCCGGGACAGACAGACTGAGTAGAGACAGCTCCAGTGGAAAGGGCAGACTGCCCTGTGAATACTCATCCAGGGATTCAGACACAAACTACAGCTGACTGGTATTAAAGCTCTCACGTACTCAGGGTGGACACACACACGCAGGCAAATGCACACACAAGAATGGTCCATCACCCAAAGGACATCCAGCCAGTGGTCGAAAACGGACAAAGGAGGCTACAGTTAGTCAACTGACAGTCCAGTACAACATTGGTGCCCTAATACCCATAAAAGAATGCACAACTCGTCGTACCTTGACACGAATGAGGTATGGCAGCTGACGACCATACAGAGCTCCACTTCTTCCAGCAAAAAACAAGAAAGTACGGTTGCATTGGGCTAAGGAACGAAAACACTGGACATTGGAGAATTGGAAAAACATTGCCTGGTCTGATGAATCCCGGTTCCTGCTCTTTAGTGCTGATGGGAGGACTAGGGTATGGAGAAAACCACATGAGAACATGCATCCATCATGCCGCGTGTCAACAGGCTGGTGGTGGTGTGTTTCATTGGGCCCCTTGATAAAGCGGAGCATTGTTTGAATGCCACAGGAAACCTAAACATCATTGCCAATCAGGAGCATCCCTTCATGGTAGCAGCGTATCCACTTACAAAAACGTTTTTTTCTGGTGACTGGGCAGAACCATGAATGGTTCCCCCGAAAATGACAGTGAATTCAGCTTACTGCAGTGGTCTTCCCAGTCACCAGATCTCAATCCAATTGAGCGTCTGTGGGATGAGATGGGACGAGCTATTAGGTATAGAGATCCACTATCAGCCAACTTGACACAACTGTATAACGCATCCGAGTCAACATGGGCCTGTAGAACGCTTTCTACACCTTGTAGTCCATGCCCTGACAAATTGAGGCTGTTCTGAGGGCAAAAGGGGGTGGAACTCAATATTAGGAATATTAGGAACTCAATATTAGGTTCCTAATGTTTTGTATACTCAGTGTATATACGTGCACATACGCACACAGCTGACAGATCAAAGCAAGTGATTCCTGACCTTTTTCTACAGTATCTCAACAGACTCTGCCTCTGCCTGTGTCTTCCACGTCTGATTTCCACAGATATTTTGAAAAATGTTCAATTAGCAATGTTCTGTCAACTGAACATCTGTTGATAAATATTTGGGAAAAACTCAATATCAGCATGTTCCACACAGATATAGAAGAGAGGTGATGTAGCTGAAGGGAAAGAGAGATAGGCATACCAAATGACTGAAACTCAATTAGGTGTTTCTCTTTGTCCACTCCGTGGTGTGTCTGTGTGACATGTCACCCGTGTTAGTCTATAACCTGTACTGGTCAGGCTGTCTACTCTCAGCTAGCAGGCTCCAGGCTGGTGTCTGCTCCTGGCCCACACCTGCAGCGCTGCGGTCACACTGGTTTACAGCTAACTGACAGGGAAAAATAAGCAAGGCAGCAACGTGCCCTCACTTCAGATCACCACAACACTGCAAGGTGTACTGTTGTAACAACAGCCAGCAGACTAGACCTCCATGGGGTTTTGTGCCCCCAGCATGTTTATTATGAAGTTATGTCTCCTGACACCATCTCCCTGACCTCCATCCTAAACCTCCATATACTGTATGTCTCCTCCCCAGAGACCGGCTGGGGATTGGTCAGCAAGCACCTGTGACATCATAGGCCTGAGACAGTCAATAGTAATGAAGTCAGGGACTGGGGGTAAATTACGTTATGGCTTTGTGGTTCTTAAGCAATACATTGTTTTATTAAAACCCATATTGTATTGAGAAGATGAAAGCCGAAGGAGAAGGAACACAGATTGTGGGATGGAAAACAATGTATTTTGTGTGGGATATTACAGTCATGTACCAGTTCTACCACAAAAGCTGTTCAGCAATGTTTTGGACCTAATATCAAATAGAACAGAGCAGATGCTGGGAAGGAAGCACTTAATGAACACAGTCAAACATGCACACAGACACACACACTCAGACATACATACACTCACACACAGACAAACTCACACATACACTCACCTATACAAACAAACATAGATGGAAACAAACAAGCAATCGTGGCAGTTTAATTGACTGTGTAATTGTGAATTAAGCCAATAACTCTGGACTCTGCAGAAGTGGCTAATTAGAAGCTTCTCTATATTCCTCCATCGTTCCATTGGAATAGAACCTACATCTCCTAACATTATAGTGTATGGTGTGTTACTCCTCAACATAAAGGGAATAGATGCATTGTGAGATGTTCCCTATGGTAAGCCCACGGTACAGCAAGTGTTACAGACAAGAGTGTTGAATAGAGTGAAAAGAGCAGACCTTTGTAGAGATATAGGATGAAGGTTAATACAGTATCACCATAATAATGTCCTCTTGAGTGGATTTGACTCTCAATGTTACTATTCCCTATTTTTGCCTCCTCCAGTACGTATTACCAAACAACATTGACAGAACAGAATAAACAGCTTTAGAATACATACAGGGCAATAGATATCACTCAGCTTATTTTAGGGCCAAGAGATGGTCTATGGAGGTGAATGGGAAGAGAGAGCATCATAGAACTCTCGTATTCTAGCCTGCACTTAAAAACACTCCACACAGGTGCAGGCAGGACTCCAAATCATCATTGGCAGGAGCTGCAACATGACACAATGAGTTGCAGCATCTGTCTTCCCTACACCGTACGGATCTGCCAGATCTGAAGTCAGTTATAAAAATGTTAGCACCAACGCCACCATAAATCGCCATCCATTAGGCATAACAATTGTATGATCACATGGCTGGGAGAAAGACTGTGGCACTAAACCAGGATAGGGGGAAGGCAGCTGCATGCTCCACTACAAGTAACTGCCAAAGTAAAGGGAACACTTGAGTACAGTGCATTCGGAAAGTATTCAGACCCTTTGACTTTTTCCACATTTTGTTAAGATGCAGCCACATTCTAAAATGTTCATGATCAATCGACACACAATACCCCATAATGACAAAGCAAAAACATTTTTTTGCAAGTGTATAACAAAAAAAAAACTAAAATATCACATTTAAACAAGGCTTCAGACCCTCTCAGTACTTTGTTGAAGCACCTTTGGCAGAGATTACAGCCTTGAATCTTTTTGGGTTTGACGCTACAATCTTGGCACACCTGTATTTGGGGAGTTTCTCCCATTCTTCTCTACAGATCCTCTCAAGCTCTGTCAGGTTGGATGGGGAGCGTTGCTGTGCAGCTACTCCTGCGTTGTCTTGGCTGTGTGCTAGAGTCGTTGTCCTGTTGGAAAGTAAATCTTCACCCCAGTCTGAGGTCCTGAGCGTTCTGGATCAGGTTTTCATCAAGGATCTCTCTGTACATTGCTCTGTTAATCTTTGCCTCGATCCTGACTAGTCTCCCAGTCCCTGCCCCTGAAAAACATCCCCACAGCATGATGCTGTCACCACCATGCTTCACCGTAGGGATGGTGCCAGTTTTCCTCCAGATGTGACACTTGGCATTCAGGCCAAAGAGATTAATCTTGGTTTCATCAGACCAGAGAATCTTGTTTCTCATGGTCTGAGACTCCTTTAGGAGCAGGCTGTCATGTGCATTTTACTGAGGAGTGGCTTCCATCTGGCCACTCTACCATAAAGGCCTGATTGTTGGAGTGCTGCAGAGATAGTTGTCCTTCTGGAAGGTTCTCCCATCTCCACAGAGGAACTCTTGGAGCTCTGTCAGAGTGACCATTGGGTTCTTGGTCACCTCCCTGACCAAGGCCCTTCTCCCCCTATTGCTCAGTTTGGCCAGGTGGCCAGCTCTAGGAAGAGTCTTGGTGGTTCCAAACTTCTTCCATTTAAAAATGATGGAGGCCACTGTGTTCTCGGGGACCTTCAATGCTGCAGAAATGTTTTGGAACCCTTCCCCAGATCTATGCCATGATACAATCCTGTCTCGGAGCTCTACAAACAATTCCTTCGACCTCTTGGCTTGGTTTTTTCACTGACATGCACTGTCAACTGTGGGACCTTATATAGAAGGTGTGTGCCTTTCCAAATCATGTACAATCAATTGAGTTTACCACAGGTGGACTCCAATCAAGTTGTCGAAAAATCCTGTTTTCGCTTTGTCATTATGGGGTTTTGCGTGTAGATTGATGAGGGAAAACATTTAATTAATCAATTTTAGAGTAAGGCTGAATGTAAAAAGTCAAGGGGTCTGAATACATTCCGAATTCACTGTAAATGAGGGATAAAAAGTATATTGAAAGCAGGTGTGTGTGTGTGTCTCAGTCACCAGCTCTCAACCCAGTTGAACACTTATGAGAGATTCTGGAGCAGCGCTTAGGGATGTGTTAGGGTAGGGTAAGGGATGTGTTAGAGTAGGGACTTCCACCATCATCAACAAAACACCAGATGATGGAATTTTATCATGGAAGAATGGTGTCTCTTCCCTCCAATAGAGTTGCAGACACTTATAGAAGCAATGCCAAGGCGCATTGAAGCTGTTCTGGTGGCTCATGGTGGCCTAACGCCCTATTAAGAGACTTTATGTTGGTGTTTCCTTTATTTTGGCAGTACCTGTATGTTCAATAATATTGACAGGCCCTCATAAAACAGCTCATACTGACAGAGAAAACTCAAAGCCCTAGCGGTGCGTCTCATTACAGTTAAAACAGGACCAAAGGAGCTCACCCCGCTTCACTGTTAGTGCCTCTGACAGCTCATAAAAGAGCACACATACCAGTTCAACCAAATTGACAGGCTGTCAGAGGGGGGGAATAATAGAAGACAAGATATTCCAATTCAAAATTAGAAAAACACATAGACTTTAAAGGGAGCACCCTACAGAAAAAGACTGAGCTGCACTTTTCTCATAAATCTTTTTTTGTTTTTTATGAAAATGTGTATATACACACACACACAAACACACACTCATATGCATCACAGGCATAGAGTAGCCGTCTTTGTGAGAAGCAGTTGAAGAGCCCTGTCAATCAAACAGGAATGTGATATGATATCTGTCACAGGAGATACATATTCAGAAGCTGATTCAAGAGGATATAGCGGGGAGGGGCAGATAGATCCAACACAGCTTCTATCGGAAGGAGAAAGACCTACTCAAAACCTCCCTCTTAAGAAAATGAGAGCAATAATATCCATGCCAATGATAGGCAATGCAATACAATCCAAGTCCAAAATCCAAGGCAATAAAAGATAAATGGCACAGATAATAGCTATTTTTAATCAGGTCATTTTAATAATATCTACATTCTTAGAAAGGGTTATTCGGCTGTCACCATAGGACAACCCTTTTTTGGTTGAAGGTAGAAAACTTTTTGGTTCCAGGTAGAACTCTATTGGGTTCCATGTAGAACCATCTGTGGAAAGAGTTTTAAATGGAACTCAAACAGGTTCTACCTGGAACCAAAAGGGTTCTACCCAGAACCAAAACAGGTTCTTCAAAGGGTTCTCCTATGGGGACATCCGAAGAACCCTTTTAGGTTCAAGATAGCAACTTTTTTTCCAAGAGGGTAAAGAACCTTGTTATATTACAGTGTTGCTCCATTCTGTATACCTGTGTTTTTCCTGCCTGTAATACAGTGCCTGTAAGGATCCATGTTCAGAGAGGTCTCTGGAAACCATTTCAGGTTTAGTGTCCAGAGACCTCTCTGGAAAACTCTATGTTCTGTTTGGGATTGGTCCCCAATTAGTGCCAGCTGCGCCGCCTTGCCTCTTATGGGGAGCCTATTTAAGTTCACCTATTCCCACCTGTGTTGTGGGTTTTTGTTGTTTGTTCCTTTTGTTCGCGACTGTTCATGGTCGCGGTCTCTCCTTTTGTTATATTTGGAGTTTGGCTTAATAAAAGGAATGTATTTTTACCACATCTCTGCGCCTCGGGTCCTGTCTAACTGCAACCGTGACAGAAAAACCCACCACCGCGGGACCCAGCAGACCAAAGCTCCCGTTGGCGGGCCAAGGGGTGGACCCCGGAGATGGGGCCGAGAGACCCCCATACAACTTTTGGCGGAGGGACAAGACGAACCCCTGCAGCGACACTCGTGTGGGTTCCAGGCGGAGCCCCTACAGGCATGGGAGCAGGATTCGGAGGAGGACGACAAGATACTCTTGGCTTCCATCTCGTGGGGGTTCGGGAGAGCGCCCCTACAGTCGTGGGAGCAGGAGTTTGCTCAGGTGTCGAACGATGATGACGAGGTGCTCCTGTTCCCCAACTCATGGGGGCTCATGGATGAGCCCCTGCAAAGCCGGGATCGGCGGAGGAGGGAGGACGACTGGGGGAGTCTACGACCTCCCACAGGGGAGATGGTGGAGGGCTTGGCTGGAGCTCAGACCCCCCAGCCTGGGAGCAGGAACCAGCCGGAGGGAGGACTTCGAGGATCGCAAGAGGATGTGGTCCAATCGACTGGCGGCTTCTCTTCCCAAGGCTCCTGGGCTGGTGCCCAGCCCGGTACCTCAAGCTTTGGTTCTCAGCCCGGTACCTCCAGCGCCGGTTCTCAGCCCGGTACCTCCAGTGCTGGTTCTCAGCCCGGTAAGCCCTGTGCCGGCTCCCCACACCGACCTCCAGTGTGTGCGCCCAGCCCAGTGCCTCCAGTGCCGACCCCACGCATCGGACCTCTGGTGTGCCTCCCCAGCCCGGTAAGCGCTGTGCCGGCTCCCCACACCCGACCTCCAGTGTGGTAGCGCCAGTGCCAGTTCCTAGCCCGGTAGTGCCGGTTCCTAGCCCGGTGGCGCCAGTGCCGGTACCTAGCCCGGTAGCGCCAGTGCGTGTCGCCAGCTTTGTAGTGCCAGTGCCGGTTCCTAGCCCGGTGGCTTCAGTGCGTGTCCCCAGCGCAGTAGCGCTAGTGCCAGTTCCTAGCCTGATAGCTCCTGTGCCAGCTCTCAGCCCCTCTCCACCGGTGCCCAATCCAGGAAAGGGCTACTGCCCTGCTCCTGAGCCGGAGCCCCCGCCTACACCCGCGGGTGTGACTGGTTTTGCGCCTTGAGGGGGGGTTACTGTAAGGATCTATGTTCAGAGAGATCTCTGGAAACCATTTCAGGATTAGTGTCCAGAGACCTCTCTGGAAAACTCTATGTTCTGTTTGGGATTGGTCCCCAATTAGTGCCAGCTGCGCCGCATTGTCTCTAATTGGGGAGCCTATTTAAGTTGAGCTATTCCCACCTGTGCTGTGGGTTTTTGTTGTTTGTTCCCTTTGTTCACTCCTGTTCATGGTCGTGGTCTCTCCTTTTGTTATTTTTGGAGTTTGGCTTAATAAAATGAATGTTTTTGCACCACAGCTCTGCACCTAGGGTCCTGTCTAACTGCAACCGTGACAGTGCCTTCGGAAAGTATTCAGACCCCTTTACTTTGTCCACATTTTGTTAGGTTACATACTTACTCTAAAATTGATTAAACTGATTTTTCCCTCATCAATCTACACACATTACTTCATAATGACAAAGGTTTTTAGAAATTATTGCTAATTTATATAACAACAAAAAACCTGATATCACATTTACACAAGTATTCAGACCCTTTACTCAGTACTTTGCTGAAGCACCTTTGGCAGCGATTACAGCCTCACGTCTATTTTGGATATGACGCTACAAGCTTGGTACACCTGTATTTGGGGAGTTTCTCCCATTCTTCTCTGCAGATCCTCTCAAGCTCTGTCAGGTTGGATGGGGAGCGTCGCTACACAGCTATTTTCAGGTCACTCCAGAGAAGTTTGATCGGGTTGAAGTCTGGGCTCAGGCTGGGCCACTCAACGACATTCAGAGACTTTTCCCAAAGCCACTCCTGCGTTGTCTTGGCTGCGTGCTTAGGGTTGTTGTCCTGTTGGAAGGTGAACCTTCGCCCCAGTCTGAGGTCCTGAGTGCTCTGAAGCAGGTTTTCATCAAGGATCTCTCTGTACTTTGCTCTGTTCATCTTTGCCTCTATCCTGACTAGTCTCCCAGTCCCTGCCACTGACAAACATCCCCGCAGCATGATACTGCCACCACCATGCTTCACCGTAGGGATGGTGCCAGATTTCCTGCAGACGAGACACTTGGCATTCAGGCCAGAGAATATTTTTTTAATGGTCTGAGAGTCCTTTAGGTGCCTTTTAGCAAACTCCAAGCAGGCTGTCTTGTGCATTTTACTGAGGAGTGGCTTCTGGCCACTCTACCATAAAGGCCTGATTGGTGGAGTGCTGCAGAGATGGTTGTCCTTCTGGAAGGTTCTCCCATCTCCACAGAGGAACTCTAGAGCTCTGTCAGAATGACCATCGGGTTCTTGGTCACCTGCCTGACCAAGGCCCTTCTACCCCGATTGCTCAGTTTAGCCGGGCGGCCAGATCTAAGAGTTTTGGTGGTTCCAAACTTCTTCCTTTTAAGAATGATGGAGGCCACTGTGTTCTTGGGTACCTTCAAATTTGCTACCCTTCCCCAGATCTGTGCCTCGACACAATCCTGTCTCGGAGCTCTATCGACAATTCCTTCAACCTCATGGCTTGGTTTTTGCTCTGACATGCACTGTCAACTGTTAGGACCTTACAAAGACAGGTGTGTGCCTTTCCAAATAATGTCCAATCAATTGAATTTACCACAGGTGGACTCCAATTAAGTTGTAGAAACATATCAAGGATGATCAATGGAAACAGGAGTCTTATAGCAAAGGATCTGAATACTTATGTAAATAAGGTATTTCTGTTTCTTTTTTTAATATAAATTGGCAACATTTTGAAAACCTGCCATTATGGGTTATTGTGTGTAGATTGCTGAGTTTTTTCTTTTCTTTAATTCATTTTAGAATAAGGCTGTAACGTAACAAAATGTGGAAAAAGTCAGGGGGTCTGAATACTTTCCGAAGGCACTGTATATACACATGTAGCCCTTTACTGCAGTCAAATTATCTAGTAACCTCCTGGGTGGAATTCATAATTAATACAAATATAATTTTTTACATCAAAAAGTGTTATATTTCAGTCTTCTGTGATGTATATAAAGTGTCATAATGGGATGAAAATTCTAAATTGAATACATGACATGGTACAGGAGTCTTCTTTTATGGAAGCCCATAAACATGTGTGTGAGGTGTATACTTTTGTTTCAGAGTAGACTTGTTTAAGACTACCAGGAAACATTATGTGACCCTGACTTAGCCCACTGAGTATTAATGATGACCAGATGTTTTATTTGTTCCAAAATTTTAGGATTTCTATGAGATGCCTTTGTCTTCAAAGATACTGTTGGGAGAGGAAGTGGCCAACGTGTGTGCTCGTGTGTCTGTGTGTGTGTGTGCAGGGTTGTAGGTTGGTTCCACCTTAGTGAGTCAGAGACCACTATAATGACTCACCAAATGAGTTTGATGGATCATTTTTGTCTTCTTCTAATGCCCCTTAAAGTGGAAAGTAATCCCAAAGTTACGTAAAGTAATCAGATTACTGCGTTTGGGTATTTCCAAAAGTTATGTTTCTGATTAAAATGTTGGACAGGTAACTAGTTACTGTGATGGATTACATTTAGAAAGTAACCTGTGTGTGTGTGTGTGTGTGTGTGTGTGTGTGTGTGTGTGTGTGTGTGTGTGTGTGTGTGACCCGCTGGATTTATAAGAATCCCTAATTTCTCCAATTAGGTGTGCCCAGCACTGCAGGGAACCCAGGGATAAATAATATACCTGTGTCATGGAGTCAGTGACTGTAACCGTTTTCTAGATGTTTTAGGTGTCACTTTCAATGAAGCCGTACCTCCATCACTTACTTTGGTGCGAGAGGAGGAGGAGAGGGAGAGGGAGGGAGAGAATGAGAGACAAAAATATGTTCTGCTCTCCAGAAGGTCAAACCCGGAGATCACGCTTCCTTGCACTCTCCTTGTCATCGAAACTCTACAATTGAAAAATGAAGTGAGGAAAACAAGGAAAACGAGAGAAAAATGAGAACACCACGCTTGATGTAGGAGAGAGGGAACATGGCAGGTTCCTAATGGAACCGGAATTTTTTTACTAAACTCAATATTCACTCAATTCAGTTTCAAATCATGAAATACAAGTTCAATTTATGAATTAAATTATTACATTTGTGCATTTCAAATTCTGAATTCCTAATAGAATTTCAGAATTATTGAATTCAAGTACAATTTCTGTTGGCACTGAAATTGCTCCATATTTGTGACCTTGGGGATGATGGAACATTTAAATGAGGGCTTCATGTTCATTGTTGGCTCTCAGAAAAAGTGCATTGGGGGTGGGAACATTCTTATCCAACTACGGTATATACTTCAATTATGAAATGTAAAAACATGGAGGACCAAGGTTGCAACAACAGGAGTGACTAGATGGTCTGGAATTTCACTCTGCAAAGCCTGAGACTGAAGAAAAGTACAAAAATGTACACAAATAAGGCTCGCAGACATGCAAAACAAAACGTCTTAGATGTTCTCAGACTCCCCCTCCACTCAAATAGGGAAATTTGACTGACATCGGAATGGAGCCACCTATAACTGTTGTAATCACAAAAGCAAAAAAAAAAATGTATCTCAAATAAATGACATTCCTTGCAACCTGACACAACAAACAGATATAAAGGTGCCTGGCCTGTCTGAAAGAACAAGTCATTTGTTGTTATTTGTCATGACATCATGCATTGAACTACTGACATTACATTTGATCAAGCACATGACAGTACCTTTGCTGTTCCCCTCTAACACAAAAAGGATCATCACCTCAATGCTGTCAGTCACTAAGTTAAATGAATATGGTTGGTGTTGGATATATCAATAGATTGGATTGAGTTATTGTATGATCTATGGATAAACGTTATGTGACCTTCTCCATCCTCAAAACAGTTGAACCTCTGAGCCATTACGGATCTCCCACGGTGAGTGGTGTAGAAGACCCACAAGAGGTTGTTTCATGGGATCTTTGTCTAGAGGCCAATATTGCCCTCCCTTATTACCTCCCCTAGAATGGAGGGAGCAGAGGATGCAGCTTTTATTTGTTTGAATGTTACAGCATCATATCTCTTGCCCCAGGGTAGCTGTGGCTAGGGTAGCCGTAAAATTGCTATTGTATCTCAGTGGGCTGTATGGCGCCTGTTATCTGGCGCAGGTAACACATCCCTCGCCAATGGAAACTGAACTAGAGGCAGCACAAAAGGACCCTCTCTCACCTGCCTGTTATCTTTGATGGAGTCCTGTTATCTCCTGCCGTTATCACTACCCAACCCTGTGTGTGTGTGTGTGTGTGTGTGTGTGTGTGTGTGTGTGTGTGTGTGTGTGTGTGTGTGTGTGTGTGTGTGTGTGTGTGTGTGTGTGTGTGTGTGTGTGTGTGTGTGTGTGTGTGTGTGTGTGTGTGTGTGTGTGTGATCACCCTGGCATCCTACCCCACTGGGCACAGACGTCAATTCAAGGTCTATTCCATGTTGGTTGAAATTATGTAGAAACAACTTTGATTCAACTAGTGTGTGCCCAGTGGGGCATAGCCTGTTTCCATACTCTTAACAGATGGTATTGTGGTATTGTACAGTAGATGTATGGGTTGCCTCCTGCTCAACTGGTTGTGGATTGTACTACAGAGATGCATGAGAGAAGTACATGTACAGTCACCTGAGCAAAAAATATTGTATAAAATAAATAATAAAAATAGTGAGCTATAGTGTATGCTCAAAACAATTGGGAAATTATATTATTTTATACCAATACAACTGCTCAGAGAAAGAGATTTTGTGTAGCAAGTAATTCAAATAAATCTAAAAAAGACAAGGGTCAAAATTATTGGCTCCCGTTTTCAGTTTATCCAGCACCCTCCCCCTGCGAGGATAACGACACTGAGCCTTTTTTAAAATTATTATGAGATCAGAGAACACATTGGGAGGGATCGTAGACCATTCCTCCGTACAAACTCTTCCCAGATCCTTGATATCCTGTGACTGCGCTCTTCAATGGGGTTCAAGTCCGGAGACTGAGATGGACAGAACCTTGTTGCCTCTGCCAGGAGGCTAAAACTTGGCTGAAAGTGGATCTTCCAGAAAGACAATAGCCCCAAGCACTCATCAACATTTTGCAATTGCCATGTCAGTCTCCGGACATGGATGTGGAAAGATTCTACATGGAGGAATGGTCTAAGATCCCTCCCAATGTGTTCTCCAATCTCAAACATAATTGTAGAAAAAGGGTCAGTGTCATTATCCTCGCAAGGGAAGGGTGATGGAGTCCTGAAAACAGGGGTACCAATAATTTTGCTAAACAAAATCCATTTCTCTGAGCAATTGTAATGAGTAGGCCCACATACATTTGATTAGCATAATAAAACAATTGCCATCAAAATCCATCTGTTTAAGCTAGAGATATCTGTTTTAATGCATGGGCTGCATCTCAATACACAGCATCCACCGATGTCGGCTTTGGCATCCGAGGTGGAAGGTGGCAGAGCTGCAGCTGTGTTTGTCAGACTAGGAGACATCCCGAAAATAGGTCTTCTCACCAAATGTCTGCAGTGTCTGAACTAGTGATTGACTCATAACCCGCAGTCCCCACAGTTATATCTGCGGGGCAGGCGGGTTTAGGATCATGAAATCTGGCATTAGTGTGTAAGCCTAAGCTTTAGGGCCTAACTGCAAGCTACGTGTGCAAAATAGCCTAAACACCAATTGTCAAATGCTTATGGGAACAAGCATAAAAAATGTATGTAGATCCATGGAGGCAAAATGGACTATGTCGGAGTTTAATTCAATGAGAAAAGCTGTGAAATAGAGTTGGAAATTAAGAGAAGGGAGGGCCAAAAAAGTAATGTTTGGGAAAGATTTGGTCAAGTTATAAGTGAGGATTCAAATAGGCTATGGCATGTCAAGGGAACCAGGGGCACAACTTTCACTGGGGATGGGGTAATAAAATTGCATTTTTGTCCCCCCCCCCCCCCCCCCCCCCACTTCAGTCAGGTAGGCTGTTTGGAATGTCTGGATAACATTTTTTATAATAATAATTATGCCCCCCCCCCCCCCCCCCCCCCACTTCTAAAACCAAAGTTGCGCCCCTGAAGGGAACTGTAAACCTACTGTTCAGATGGGTTAAATGGAAACTGACATCTGGACAACCTTCAAATAGCCTTAATATTAATTCCTGTATTATTAATAATTTCTTGCAGTAAAATGATACACCAAATGTAGGCTCAATATTGACTTGGGAACCGGAGTGGAGAGAAATATGAACGCTTTCTTTCAGCATCTTGAGAGAACGCGAATGTGCATCTAGATACAGTCTGTAGAGATGCTGTCTTTATCAGCATCATACAAGCTGATAGTAGGCTATTTTAACCATATAAAATATGCATCCAAGCTGAACTGAAATGTTATCAGAAACATGTTGGGTCGTTTTCACAGCTTTCTATTTCCTCACAACTGGTCAAACTTTATTTATTTTGTTGCATTTTCTCCCCGGTCCCTAAATGTCTCTGCTTCTCCATGAAAGAAGCAGAGATATATCAATTATATTGAAACATTCGTTCATTCTATGGATTTATGACGTTCTTGTGGTGAGCGAGGGTTTATTTAGTCTTCCTAGTACAACATATACTGACAGAAGAGAAGCTGCATGGATCTATAGACAAGTTGACTAACAAATAGCCTACCAAAATATTGGAAATTATAAGCAGGAGCATATCTAAATAAGGCAAAAGATATCATGCACCCCCTGTCAAAAACTATTTCCGCCGTCTCTGACTGTATAGCCTACAGCACCTTTTTCCTATATTAGCGGGTTAGGGTCGATTGCTGGCCTCAGATTTTTACTTTATCACGTATAGTCGGGCGGTTACAAATAGGTTAGCAATTGCGGGCGGCTGAGGGTGAACAAACAGCTGAACCGCGCACCACTACACGCTTAGACAAAAAGGTGCTATCTAGAACCTAAAAAGGTTCTTCGGATGCCCCCATAGGAGAACCCTTTGAAGAACCCTTTTTGGTTCCAGGTAGAACCCTTCTGGTTCCAGGTAAAAAAAATCTTTCCCCAGAGGGTTCTACATGGAACCCAAAAGAGTTCTACCTGGAACCAAAAACAGTTCTACCTGTAAGCAAAAATGGTTCTCCTATGGGTACAGCCAAAGAACCCTTTTGGAACCCTTTTTTCAAAGAGTGTAGTCTGAACGGTTTGGGATGACATGAACGTGTTCTCTGTTTTGCTCTACAATGCCCAAAATCTTTATGAGACTCGTCTGAAGGTACAGACAGGTAAAAAAAATGTATGAAAATTAATAGGTTTTTTTAGAACCAGGGTTACACATGTAACCTTTGTTGCATTCTAGACACCTCAAACCGTACTTCCTTTTGATTTATTTTTGGACTATGTGTTTTGACATGTATGAATGTTTTATTCAATTTGTTTCTATTGACTAATAGCAGTAAGGCCAAATTCTATGTGTAATCAAAAATATAATATTTTGTTTTTGATACCTACTGGGTTCCTAAAATTCATAAACAAATAGTTAAACGATGCCTGCTATGACCATCTTAAAACAATTCCAAGACTCTTAGGGGTTGAGGGACAAAAAAAAATATTGTCTCTAAATGAGCTATACAGAATATTCTGTATAAATCTGTATGATTTACAGTTCCATTATACAATGTGTGGCCTTTGCTATGTGTGTGTTGTTGCTATCGTGTGCATTATATGCCATGCATTGGGCTCTTTGAAGTCTATGGTGGGCTTACTGTAGATACTGTATGCTGGATGCACCTTTTGCTGCAATGCAGGTAGAGAGTGAAGGAGAGGAGGGACACAGAGAGAGACTACACACACACCGCACCTGTCAATCTCTGCCCACAGGTGACTCCCCACTGAGCCCTGACTACTGCAGTTTGAGAGACTACACACACACAAACACGCCACACACACACACGGTACTGGTGCTATCACAGTGGTGCAGCATGCAGTGTGCTGAATGGCTCAGGGACCACTCCTTCTCACAGAGAGCCTGTCTGTTTAATCTGACATGGCTACCTGCTGGGGAGTGTATAGTTTACAAGGGTCTGACTACAGATCAATGCTGTTTAAGACTTTCATAGACCAACACTCTTTCATGTAAACAATTATAGGATGATATATAGCCAGAAAATAACGGTCTCTGCATATGGGGATGAATGTTATACAAGTGGGTCTAATTTTACACAACACTACCTTGTAAACTAATACACTGCTCTGAAGGGTCCCTCTCTCTCTGAGCTCATCCCTGGCGATGAAGTCCAGCCATGACCCTGGGCACAGAGATGAGACAGGACATATAACATCAGCTTATTGAGCTGCCCCCCTCCACAAACACACACGATTCCCATGGGGGACCAGTGCGAAAAAAGTATGAACGTATGCACTAACTGACTGTAAGTCGCTCTGGATAAGAGTGTCTGCTAAATTACTAAAATGTAATGTGAATGTCCTGGCTGGTAGCCTGGTTTCTGGTGAAGGTTCAGATTGAACCTCAGAGTGTGTCTGGTCTCTCAGCACATCACTACAGCTAGCAGGATGTTTATGGGGCTTTTAAAGTTCTCTCTCTCTCTCCTAGTATAGTCTCACCTGGGAGACTCCACACAAGACTGGAATTAATTTGAAAATCAACAAAATATCCCTCTCTGACTCAGAGGGAAGTCTTTGGGCTTGGTGGTAGGGAGGCGGACCCAGGGGGGGTTTCAGTACTCGAGATGTGGAGATATGGAACGAGGCATTAATTGAGCTGCTTGCAAAAGGGAATAGCTGAGAGACGAGCTCATTAAAAATGATTATTAAAGAAACAACCAGAGGAGAGCAGCTGATGCGTGTCCAGAACATTCAGCGAAAGCAAGGAAACAGCTTGCTGATATACGTGCTTTGCCCTCCACCAGGTATTTAAGGGTACAGTATGAGTACTTACAGTACACTCAGCAAACCAAAAAGCTCCCGGTATTTACATATACACTATATACCAACATGTAGACACACAGCGTATTACTAATGATTTATACTCAACATTTAACACATATATACAGCACATAGCAACAATAGCAGATACTGTCATTCTCAATCTTTTTCCAGATCAAAAGACAGGTAATTCTACACAACACAGACGGCAATCTACTGCTGCAGAGCACAAATGCATTCCTCTCGCAAAACTAAAAAAACGAAAATATGTTCCCCTAGAGCAGAATAGATCCCAATTCCAGATGTAATTATTTTCAATATATCGGAACAATCTTTCTTGCAGCTCATAAAGGTGAAAATATCACATCATTTTCTCACAGTTTCATAAAATGTATGGCTGTATTTTCTATTTTCAAAAATGTGCAACAACTACTAGGATTACATAGAGATAGAAAGATAGATCACAGAGCGACAAGGAAAAGATCAACGCAAAGTGTGAAGAAAAAATGGTGGCATAGTCAGCTATGTGATAGTATCTTCCCCTGCCTGTCCTGTGGTATGAGTGTTTAAGTGTGGCTCCCAGCTGGTCCCCCCGAGCCCACCTCTCCACCATCTCCTCTCTCTGTGTGCCATCAATCCCTCAGCAGGTGAACTTTATCTGGATCCGCGGCTGCACTAATCTGGGGTCAGCAGTCAAGGTAGCAGGTTAGCATTTTTCATCATGAATCTTGTTCTGGAGGCAGCTCTGCAGAGTGGTCACTAGCTAGCACAGCCACAAAGTAATACCATCTTACCCTAACCTTAACCCTAACTTTAAATTATAATTTTTTTCATGAATCTTTACAACCATTTTGACTTTCCAGCTGGCCTATCTAAGGGGAAATTGCTCCATTCTGCCTCCAGGACAAAACTCATAACAATAAACATCAGCCTGCATCAGAGACAGAGCATATCTTAGGCCCTCTAACCCAGGCACAGCCAACAGGGCTCACATGTCACAGACAACAACAGGGCAATATAGGAAACTTCAGCCAGGCTAAACACACAGCTGAGGAAAGTGAAGTCAAACTGAGTAATCAAACATGACTACTTCAAGTGTCAGAATAGAGATGGAGACTAAAAGTATTTTTGACTTTTCCCTCCCTTTTAGTCAACAGACACAAATCTAAAGATTTGGAAATAAACGTCAGTTGGGGTCATATTATACATGCAAAGTCAATAATGAGAAAGTAATGATGAACCCTCCCTCCCTCCCTCCCTCCCTCCCTCCCTCCCTCCCTCCCTCCCTCCCTCCCTCCCTCCCTCCCTCCCTCCCTCCCTCCCTCCCTCCCTCCCTCCCTCCTTCCCTCCCTCCCTCCCTCCCTCCCTCCCTCCCTCCCTCCCTCCCTCCCTCCTTCCATCCCTAACTCCCTCCCTCCCTCCTTCCCTCCCTCCCTCCCTCAGCTAATCAACTGTGTGCTGGTACTCAATGACTAACGCGCTGGTCTCTAAAGTAGAACATCAGTAATGAGCAGCATATCACTCTGGTAATAAAGACAATAATGCCAGCAGCCAGCATTTAAAAGCAAAAAATACCAAAAATGTATTTAAATTTTAGATCACTTTATTAGGCCTTTCCGTGTGATGTGATCCTAAACTGTTTGGAAAGAGAATAATGTGAACCACAAACTCTGCTGAAATGACTAATATTTTATTGTGTATGGCGAGATGACACACAGTTTTCACACAGCAGATGTGTTGAATAGCTTCCGTTCGATAGTCAACCACCAAGGAGAGGGGCAGAAACACGGCCAGGGGAGAGGAAATAAGAATGCCACATACAGATCTCCTCCTTCCCCTCCTCCTCTCTTTCTCTCTATCCTTTCTACTCCCTCACTCTCAATTTCTCTCTGTTGAAAAGGTTACTAAATGTCAGATGTGGAGTTTTCATTATCTTCAATGGTGTCGTCCCTCTTCATAGATGGTGTGTGTGTGTGTGTGTGTGTGTGTGTGTGTGTGTGTGTGTGTGTGTGTGTGTGTGTGTGTGTGTGTGTGTGTGTGTGTGTGTGTGTGTGTGTGTGTGTGTGTGTGTGTGTGTGTGTGTGTGTGTGTGTGTGTGTGTGTGTGTGTGTGTGTGTGTGTGTGTGTGTGTGTGTGTGTGTGTGTGTGAGACACTCCAGTAGGCACAGCATCTATTGACAACTTTGTCCACGACTCTGCCTCAAGGACACTTCCATGGAAACTGAAGCTTCTGCAAACTGCACATACCGTTCTGTAGGAGTTCATTCACACAGCATGCGAAACCAACTTTAGTCATGGGGTCACAGACCTTCAACAGTATGAAACAAAGTGTTCCCGTTATTCATATGTTAAAAGTAGATGAATAATAGATCATAGCTTGTTATAAGCATTTATGAGCATTTCTGTTTTATAATCAAATCTGTTTTATAATCAAAGTTATGGACTTTTTATATGGCAATGTTTCTACACTAACAATAACTGATGATAAGTCATGGATATGATAATAGTAAGACATTATAAGGGATCAAATATGCAATTCTGATGATACATTATAGTCATGTAAGCATTATCGACGTAGGCATTAATAAGTAAACGTCAGAAAAAAGTTGAATATTACTCCTGATGACCATCTGCCTGAAATATATTAATCCATCATTACAACTGTAATAGTGCTGCATGATAATGGAAGCATAGTGGGAAAAAACAATAACAGATTCCAAACAGGCAACTAAGCCACAACTGAATCCCTTCCTCCCCACCCACACACACTTTATCTCTCTGACTTCAAAGTCATTTTATAAAGACTACTTATTCAGTCATAATAAGTCATATGATGGCTCTCTGTTCTGTGTGCAGCTGCTCTTCTTCTATTTACCTCTATCCATATTTTATGACTTATAGATTTGCAGGCCTTTTTTTTTTGCAATGACGGGTTTAGGCGCAGAGACAGTTTTACCGCTCCTAAAGAGCTCTAGGAAGAATCGCAGGACCATAAATGTAGTATCCTAATAGTCTATGTGTACAGCTCCATTCAAAATAGCCCCATTGCTCCAAATTACTGAACCACTCAGCCGGTACACACTCACTCTCACTCTCTTTCACGTATTTATATACACGCGCGCGTACACACACACAGACAGACGGACGTGTAAGGCACAATGTAAAGCTGCGAGTTTAGATTTTAGCACCATGGACAGCGGCGCAGTCAGGATTCCGAGATCTGACACTCAGCACCACAGGACAGTGGACAGCAGCCGTAATAAAACAAAAACAAAAAAGACAACGTTTAAATTGTAGAAGAGACCTACACAAGAATAAAGACCAGTAGATGCTATGGTTGCATCTGTAAATCACACCTTTTTATTTGACAATGGCTGTGATGTTATAAAAGTCAGAGTTTGGGTCTATGAGGTAATATGAGAAAACTAGCACAATTTGTCACTTCCTGATCTGGACAACCGTAAGAAGGAGTGTTTATGTGTTGAGTTTGTCACATCTGTAAAAGTATCTGTTGGAGAGCTAAAATAAGGTTCTGGTGCACACATTTTAACACCATCTATGTTGAGTTTGTCACATTTGTAAAACTATCTGTTGGAGAGCTAAAATAAGGTTCTGGTGCACACATTTTAACACCATCTATTCATAAACGCAGCGTTTACGAAACTTATCAGGCGAGACAATCCACAGCAACGTCGATTCCCCAGGTTTTCTAGCATCTTACAGTGTTATGTTTGACCATTTTGTAAACCATTTTAATCCCTGTGGTTTGCCGCTTTATTTCCCAGAGGAAAGGCGCGCCGGGGGCACATTAAATTCTAGTGCAGAGGCTCACCAGAAAGCAATAACTGCTTGAGTTTGTCTTCCTTTGTTGATGCGTGTTATGTAACGCGTTTATTGTGATCGTATTTGGTTTACAATTAAAATAGAGGAACTAGACCTAAAATGTTAGAATAAATATGGTAGGCTACATGAAGTAGTGAGCAGTAAAGGCATGTCCGACATGGCCCATCGCGACCGAGAGTCGGGAAGTGATGGGAATTCCTCCTAATGTTTCCGGCTTTTATTTGATCTCAGGAGAGTCTTCCATTTTTTCTGTAGCTCTGGTGGTCGTGATGGTCATGATAGGGGGCTGGGGATAAGTACAAATAAAAATAAAAAAGCAATAAATAATTGGAATGTAAAAGTGCGTGGGCAAGAGAATGGGTTAAAAACCACCGCCACCGGGACCGGACACTCCATCGCCACCACTCAGAGAAGATAGTGTATTACGCACAAAAGATAAACTGTGATAACACAATTATAACTGCTACATAGATGACAATATGTTAATCGTGCCATATGTGCATTTGGCATGGCGCCCTGAAACAGATTGCATCATTCCGACAACCTCCATTACGCACATGAAACAGCGTGGTTTATCACTTAATCATAAAGTGTTACCTGGCGGTTCGGTCTTCTACTGTATGTATGAGACCTTATGCTCCACAGAGAACCGGGTAAATTAAAAAGCCAGTGAAAAGAATACATTTCGAACAGAATCTAATTTTGATTCAGTTGATTATGCGAATTAAGAGTGCTTACCCATGTGGGACGTGACAGGCGATTAATAACTCGCTGTTTGTTGCGCGTAGTTTCCGTGGTGACTTCCACGGATCGATGCGTAATACGCATTTAATCTACCAATGAGCTGAGTAAAAGCCAGAAAAACAACCATCTACATGAATGCAACTAGCTTACTGACTTAAAAGTAAACCCAGAAAACGGAACAATCTGGGCACGTTCAAACAATATCAAAAGGGTTGCAGAAAGCGTGCGTAATTGTCTCCACCGGATACGCTCTCAAATAACCTCGGAACATTGACAGAGTGTTGTCAAATCCGCTACCATCCGCTGTCGACTCACAATCCCTACAGTAGTTGGCAAATCAAATCCAGCGGACAGTTAATTTAATTTCAGAACCGGTAAACCGGTATAACTCCCGTCTTGCCCGAGCATCACAGTAAAAGTAAACATCCTTAATAGGATCCCTCATATGGCAATTAAGATTAAATCTGTGGGGTCTCGCCACTTTCCCTTTTAATTGCAGCGCTTGCTCTTCGTCTCTCTTTTCACCACAGCATTTGAAGAATTACCGGCGTAAAACTTGGCTCCTAATTGCTTGTCACTGTACTAAATTTGAAGCCACTTCCTAGAAATAATCATGTTTACACTCACACGGGGTGCCAACTAGAGTCTGTCTTTATTGAGCTTGTTTGAAGACTAATTTGGTGTAAAATTGGCTATGATAGAGCTGGGAGAATGACTGCGCCTCCCCTCAGCATACAGGGATTGTAAGAGAGGGAAACTCTATAGATGTGCTCACTGAGCAATTTGGGGGAAGAAGTTCTGGGGATGACTGAAATGTATTTTGAACAACTGCTTGTCATATTCCCTCTGATCAATTTAATCGGTTGTGGATTTTAATGAAGGTTGAAAAAAATCTAGTTTATCTGCAAAATGAATAGAGGAATTGTATAGTTAGGCAATGCTGCATCTCATTTGAGGCTATCCATTTTTCAAGTAGCCTATTTCTTTGTTCACTGCCTCTCGATTATATTCCACAATGTTTTTATCAAATTAACAGGATGAGGTGCATACCATTCATGTGATAATCTATTTCACACGATGAATCAAGCATGAATAAAGCAGTCTGTATTGCAGTGCGGCCTACCAATATTTATACATATTGCAAGTGTGTATATTTTAGAAAATTATTACAAATGTAATTTCATTATGCCTACTAACTGAACATACTGCCACATTTTGTCGAGCATAATTATTTTAGGAGCTGGGACCAACTCTCTAGAAAAAACATTACTCTATAAAGAATTTACAATTATATATTCATTCATATTCAATGCACGTGGCCACTTATGTAGACTCGACACTAAAATTAGCCTGACATTTTCCTTCCACTAACAGTGTTTTTATTTGTGTGTACAGCAACAGTGTGTTTTCGCCAATTAAGCACAATATGACATGGCACGTCAGGCTGTCTATTCATGGCTCAGCAATTATGAGTAGAGTTTAAAATAACCTACTGTACACTGTCTTATCAGGGCGTCTGATCAGGGCGTTCTGGGGGTCACGTCTATGTGGATGCCGTTCCATGCTGGGTTTTAGTTGGACTCATATCAATATATCTTTGTATATGATCCACATTTTTTCTGTCGATATTGGAATATAGTTTATTCACTTATAGGCAAAGTAACAACGAACATTATACTTGTTGTTAAACGTCTTTTCAACTCTGAATTGCTTGTTATACTATATAAGTGCTGGCATCGAAATATAATGTTACGTTAATGTTAAATTAAGTCGTGTGTGTTTGTGAGTGCGTGCGTGTGCAACTGTGCATTTGTGCGTGTGTGTACATGTGTGTGGTTTGACGGTCATCTACTGCATGCATCGCTCCTACCGATCATTAGCTGGAGAGCGTATCCAGGACAGCTACCATATGGCCGTTCTATCCCTGCTGCTTTAGGGGCCCTGCTCTCCCGCCGTCGTTGTTCTAGGGCCGCGTTCGAACTTTGCCAGAGCGGAAGAGATGGATCGCATGAATCACTCCAGTCAACGGACCGGGCATGTGCCCAACCGACGCACCTGGTGTATGCGACAAAACAAATTACAGTGGCCTACCTTATCTCACCCAGTCTCACGCAATGATTTTGAATTTATATTACGATAAATAATCATGAGCCCATCTCCTCAGACAGCACCTTGGCTACTCTATCATTGACCCTTCGCCCTCCTACTGTAACACACACACACACACACACAGGAGTGAGCAGAGAAAATACACATAGGCCTAGTATAAAATTCAGAACCTTAAAATTGATAGCAATGGAATTCAGCACCTGCACAGCAGCTTCCCTAGATATGCTAACCTCAACTACATGCCTCACCAACAGCTCCACCACAAGCATCTCCCTAACGTCTACAAATGTAGTTTACATCACCCAAACATTGCTGCCACACTGTATTCCTGTGAGCCCCACCTGTTTCATGGCAGGTTAAACAGAAAAAGATCATGTTTCCCTTTCACTGAGCGTCTCTCTCTCCCTCTGCTGTACTGTGCTGTGTTGTGTTTCCACGTGGCTGGGCCCTCAGCTCTGGTTAGTGTCACACCCTCAGACGTCTAGGCCAGCCAGCGGATACTAATGAGGCCCTCAGTGGGCATGGCGGCACCACTCTCTGCCCAGACTACTACCACCACACACTGCCCAGACTACCAGATTAGTTTCACCACACACTGCCCAGACTACCAGATTAGTTTCACCACACACTGCCCAGACTACCAGATTAGTTCCACCACACATGGCCCAGACTACCAGATTAGTTCCACCACACATGGCCCAGACTACCAGATTAGTTCCACCACACATGGCCCAGACTACCAGATTAGTTCCACCACAGATAGCCCAGACTACCAGATTAGTTCCACCACATATGGCCCAGACTACTACCACTAGATATGGCTGCCACTCTCCGCTCATTTTCTGCATTTTAGATGCTTCAGTGCCAGCACTGAAACTACATGCTACAGAATCAGAACATTAATTATTTATATCAATTAATAAGTAGGTTTATAACCCTATCTCTCATCTCTCAGTTCATCTTTCTCCACTAGCCTCCAGTGAACTCAGTGTATATGGCACATACAGTCAAACAGTACAAAACAAGTACACATTCAGTCAGTCATATATGAATAATATCCACTTCCCAAAGGTTATGCACCCCTTCCCTCCTCTCAGCTCACTCCATGGATAAAAAAAATATCTCCAAACACATATCACTCACTCTTAAACAAAACGTTTCTCTGTGAATAACAAGTCCCTTGATATTAACAAGTCAGCTCAAATGCGCAAACTCTCACTCTACCCTAAATCTATGACGAGAATCTTTCCTCACCCACTTTGCAACATGAAACAGGACAGATGTTGACAATACACAGCACACACGGTAGGCCGATACGTACACAATACACAGCACACACGGTAGGCCGATACGTACACAATACACAGCACACACGGTAGGCCAATACGTACACAATACACAGCACACACGGTAGGCCAATACGTACACATGAGGCATGTAAAAGCAGAAGGACGAACCATAGGGTGAGTGTCATGGGGTTCGTAGGGTGAGTGTCATGGGGTTCGTAGGGTGAGTGTCATGGGGTTCGTAGGGAGAGTGTCATGGGATTTGTAGGGTGAGTGTCATGGGGTTCGTAGGGTGAGTGTCATGGGGTTCGTAGGGTGTACGGTTCAGGGCTGAGCTGTCCTGCCATAGGCCCTGTCTGTCTGCCCGCTCATATGAAATGTAAATGTGGAAAGTGTGGAGGACAGCAAGAAATCTGTGTACATTTCCATACATGGGTCTCACACTCTCTGTCAGCTGTTTCCCTGACATTGAGAGGAGAGGATGAGGGAGGGCAGAGTGGTGAGGTCGGGTGGGTGCCATGCCAGCCTGGCTTTCTCCCCACCACCCTGCTTGCTAGGCTGTGACCCGCTGCAGACAATTACATTTAACTTCATCTCCCTCAATCAAATGATGTTCAGAGGACGTGGACCTTGGATTGACCGCGCAGTAAGAAAAGCCTTGAACGCACGAGCTAAATTCATAAATGAATAAGTGATAAACAGATCTAAAAAAGGTAACCCCAAAAGGTTACCCATAAATACATAGATAAACAAGACTACATAATCAATAAGATATAAAACATATCACAAGGTTAAAATTCCCTTCGCTGCTCTTTAAATGCTTATCACGAGCAGAAAGCGAGAGTGGAAAATGGGACCAAAAGAGAGTAAAATAGAAAATGGGAGAAATGAACATAACATGATCTTTGTATAAGCAGCAGAGTTTGCTTTATTACGCCAGCACTAATTTCCCCCCAGGAGCTCATTAAAGTCTTGAGAGTGAGCGTCGGTAAGAGAAGAGTGTAGGAAGCCCCCGATCACCAGACTGAATCTCTCTTTACAGAGGATCAGTGGCCAGGAAGACAGCACACACTGTCACACACACACACGCAGGACAACAATGTTGGCTCTCACACACATGAGCACACACACACACAGTACATACTGTATACACACACACACACACACAGTACATACTGTATACACACACACACAGTACATACTGTATACACACACACACAGTACATACTGTATACACACACACACAGTACATACTGTATACACACACACACAGTACATACTGTACACACACACACACAGTACATACTGTATACACACACACACAGTACATACTGTATACACACACACACACAGTACATACTGTATACACACACACACAGTACATACTGTATACACACACACACAGTACATACTGTATACACACACACACAGTACATACTGTATACACACACACACAGTACATACTGTATATACACACACACACAGTACATACTGTATATACACACACACACAGTACATACTGTATACACACGCTACATCTTGATTATCACTCACTCCAGACAACTTTTTGGAATTCAATGGAAGATGGGGAGATGGGTGGAGACGGTATTAGATGTTACGCAGAACTCGGTTTTAGCAAATGAATCGCAATGAGAGTCTCGGATTAGGTTTAAGAAAAATAAAAGTACCATTTCAATTTTATTGGATCAAAGAAAATAAAAAACAATAGATCAATTGATTGATAAATAAAAGGGAGGATTTGTACAATTAATAATCATAATACGATTCCTTTATAGTTTTTCTGGTATAGTTTCAGTTTAGCCACATTTCGACTGAAACAAGAACAAGAAGCATCAGTAGTTTAAGGTAGCATCATAATCCACGCACAATCACTAAATGTTAACATTGAAATACGGAAATACGATATTCAACCAGATTCTGTTAATCGTAGATTATATCATATAGAAACTTTCAGATTTTATATATATATATATATATATATATATATATATATATATATCCTGTATACAGCAAGAGTCTTTTAGAGTTTCAGCAATCCTCCAACCAATACAAAGCAAGGACATCTTTACTGGGAGGAGAAGGCTAGAAAGAAGAGCAGCAGAGGGGAGGGACGACACACAACAGGACAGGAGAGGAGGAGTATTGAACAGAGGATCAATATATGTGAAGAACAGGGGATGGGGAGGAGGGATGACTGAGGAGGACTCAATGGTAACAGTACAGTATCTGTTAGGACTTGTAATGACATTAGAGGTGGAAGGGATGTAGAAAATGTATTGTTGGACTGTACACAGACATGTAGAATAAAAAAATGGAGTCACAGAAAATGGATGGGGATTGATGGCCATACGGTATGTGGAAACATGGTTGATGCAGCTCTTTGACACTGTAGATAATACAGAGACATTCCTCAAAGCAGATGCAGAAAGAGATTATGTGGGCAAAGGGGTGGACTTGGCCTCTAGTTTTAACGTTTTTAAATGATAGCATTTCTGAGGATAAAAAAGTTTTGGCTGTCCAGAGCTGTAGTCAGGCAGCGGAATGAGTGAGTGTGTTGGAGAGCCTGCCCCCCCCCCCCCCCCCCCCCCCTAATTATACTCTACTCATCTCTTTAACTTTCCCATATATCTCTCTTCCTCTTCCTCGTCCTCATTCTCTATCTTTCATCCTCTCTCTCTCTCCACAGTCTCCCAAGCCGCCGAGCTGAGAAGCATTAGTCCCTCCAGTCTCCTTGTCTTCTACATGGGGAAGACCAGGAACCCAGAGAATGTGGAGTACTTCCAGCCCCCCATGAGGTTTCCTCTCTCCAGTTTGAGGTAGGCTCGGTCCCCCTTCTCCATTTGGATCAACACTCCGTTACTGGCAGCCTCACGTGTCACATCCTGGTCCCCAGCAAAGGCAGAGATCACAGGCCATCCATTATGCATTAGGCTCACCTTCAGGACAGGACAGATATTACAGTTAGAGATGGTAAAGTACACACACATTTCTACGCACCCACCCACACACTAGAACACAGTGAACACAGACATGAACATCGCATAATTTCACTCATTCAGATTCATACATTGTACAGTTCAACCTCCTTGTGCTGAGTTTAAGAGCAAAGTTGAAAAGCACCCGTGGGTTGAGCACTCCTTGACTCAAACATGCCCTTAACATTCAAACAGCAGCCTCTAAAAAGCATAAAAGTGATCAAAACACTTATCTTAGGCCTTGGTTTGTACCAGCAGAGAGAGAGAGAGAGAGAGAGAGAGAGAGAGAGAGAGAGAGAGAGAGAGAGAGAGAGAGAGAGAGAGAGAGAGAGAGAGAGAGAGAGAGAGAGAGAGAGAGATAAGAGTCCCTTCATCCAACTGGTCCGGGGGCTGAGTTCACAAACTTGTTCCACTAACACACTGAAGCCTCAGGACCAGAACATCCAATCAATCAGAATTAACCAAATTACAAAACATCTAAAACAAAACTACATTACCTATTGGAAAACACAAACACAAGCACAAAGCAAAATGCAGTGCTATTTGGCCCTAAATCGACAGTACACCATGGCAAACTATCTGACCATGGTGACTGATCAAAACCTCAGGAAAACATTGACAAAGTACAGGCTCAGCGAGCACAGCCTTGCTATTGAGAAGGGTAGACACAGGAAAACCTGGCTCCCTGTAGAGGAAAGGCTGTGCAACCACTGCACCACAGCAGAACCAGAGACAGAGCTGCATTTCCTGACAAAATGTCAAAAATATAAAACTATCAGAGAGAGTCACTTCCCCAAATTTGAACAAGTAGTCCGGGGCTTTGAGGACCTCTCTGAAATAGAAAGGCTGCCGATCCTTTTGGGGGAAGACATGGACAGCTGTGCGCTGGCAGCATGCTATGTTGCTGCCTGCCAGAAGTTGAGGGACAGTGCCTGACATATTTAATGCCTTTTTTTTTTTTTTTTTTGATGTTCTTTGATGTAATTATATTTAAAAAAAAAATATATATATGTGTATGTATGTATGTATATATATATATATATAAAATAGAAAAAAATATATATATATATAAATATAAAAGATTTAAAAAAAAAATTTGATGTATGATACTTTGGCAATATGTACATTGTTGCGTCATGCCAATAAAGTGAATTGAATTGAGAGAGAGAGAGAGAGAGAGAGAGAGAGAGAGAGAGAGAGAGAGAGCAGCCTCAGTTCAGTGTGCTAAATGAGTCCACAGTGAGAAGGCAGGCAGGGAGGTGGACTGGAGGAGGGCCACGCCTCTACATCACTCCCACCAGCCAGGGCCCAGGGGAGGCTCACTCAGCTCCCACCCGGGCCCAGCTTTACCCCCAGCCCTATCCACAGTGAGGAGGGGAGAGGGAACCTCGTTCAGCTGGATGAGAGGGTCAAACTGGGGAAAATCCCTCCTCTATGGCAGTGATCTATGGGACTAATAAACTGGTGACAGTACAGTGGCAGAATGGACCGGTTCTCAGCCGAGTAATGAAGGGGAGGCTAGGGAGAAGGCTGACTGGTGAACACAGGCACACATACAAACTCACCGACTGACTGAGCACTGTGTTTTTGGGAGGGGGAGGGGGGATCTGTGGGTCTGACCACTGAGTCTGATATTCACAAGCCCCTTCCCAAAAACACCATTGCTTAATCCCTCCCAGCCAGCCCCTGCAATTACAGCACATGGGATATGTAAATTGAATAATGGCTGGTGCATGGTGTCAGCATTCCATTGAGCTGCTGAATTCATTAATGTGTAAGCACCCAATTAAGCCCAGAGAGAGAAGATTTAGATATGCATTTGGTGAGTGGGTTTCCGCCCACAGTTTAATGCAGCACTTAGCTGTAATGAAAAAGCAGACATCCTTATCTCACATAATTTCCTGTCCAGACAGACAGATGACAGCTATAACGTGACAACAGACCACTTTCTTATCTTCACTGGGGGAAGTGAGACACAGTGACTGGCCAGTGGACAGCGAGGTTATCTTTAGAAATGTCATGTTTTTGGGAGAAGTATGCTTTTAAAGGTGCTACACATTTTTTTTATTTTTTTTTGCATTGGAATTTCAGAAAATGTCCATAATATATCTGCCGCTAATATTGGAATGATAGTGTTTTACAATATTACTTACCCGCCAGTGTTGTGATTGGATGTAATGTTTGCCTATTGATTTCTCCCGCCGGAGCGGCATCTGGGAAAGCTGTTCTGACTTTGTGGCTGCTGCGAATCTAGTGGAAATCGCATATTTCCTGGTTGCTAAAATTCTACACTGTTTACTCAATTTCAGTTTATGTGAGAAAACAAGCACTGAATAGTTTAAGGAATCATTGTACCATCTAATATATATATTTTCAATAACAAAAACTATAATTCTTTCAGCTGTTTGAAGCTGGTGGACCAAAACCGCTGTTTGAAGATGGTGGACCAAAACTGTTTTTGTTAGTCAGAGGCTAGTACTTTTCAGACCGGGCTATTAGAAAGTCTGCCCAGTTAGCCCGCCGGTTAGTTGGCACAACTTTTGGACCTGGTCAAGTAAAAACTGTGGTTAACTAGCCCCGCTGACCTGGCTGGCCACTGCCCAAAATCACAGTTCCATCCCCACTAGAGACTAATAAAGTTATTGATTAGTTGGTTAATGTATTATTTCAGGGGCTTTGTACTTGGGGCTCATATGTAACACTCTATGACAATGGAGTTTCCTTATACAAATGGTAGCCACTGAAATTAGAATTGTGCTTCTGTTTGTCCTTGAAGTGGAGTGCTGGAACAATCTGTTCTTCTGCCAACTCTATGAAGTCTGAATAGGTATTTACATTCAAAAGCAATAGAATGAGGAGATAAGACATGTATTTATGTCCAGTGGATTCAGTTCTCAATCCCCTGGTCTCCATGAGATCCACACAGATTTGAATGAGGAGGTGAGATATTAATGGATGTTTCAAGATGTAATGCCTGTATTCCTCCTTCAATGGCAAAATACTGGAGTTGTAAGACAATCCTGTTCCACAAAATACATGACCATCGTTCTAGAAAGACACTGGAAAGTTCTTAATCTCCATTTCAACCAATCCATATAAATCTCCCTCCCTCCCTCCCTCCCTCCCTCCCTCCCTCCCTCCCTCCCTCCCTCCCTCCCTCTATGGCAAACAAAAGCTCTAAGGCAATCAAACAGTGGGAGTTTGAACAAAGCAGGTGTGGCTATTTTGGACTAGTTTATCAGAGCTGAACTGAGCTGTGAATCCTCTTCTCTTTATTATTTGGTTTATATGAGAGGGTGATATATGTTCCTGGTGAAAATCTTTATATTTGTCTTTAGTGAAACAATTATTGACAGTGAAATGTATTTAGTGTGCTATTTAGTTGCTTGAGTAAGTCGTCTGTAATTTGTACCTGTTTATGGTTTAGTTGGTGTCAATGACAAGAGAGGTGAATACAGTTTGACAGAGCTTTTCATTTTGCTTGCCTGGTTTGTTTTCAACTAATTAATTCAGCTTCCAATAAGAGATTAATAACAGAATGTAACACTGAAGCCCTATGGATTTCACAGCATAATTAGACCATGATTTAATTAGTGAAAGATGCACTCTAAGATGTGCTGGTTTTAAAAGCCACGTTGTCCGTGTTAAATGTTATTTAAAGAGGGTTACATTTAATCAAGTGTGTTCACTAATTTAACACAATCAAAGGATTACCTTATTTGTGTTGCTTGGGAAAAACAAGTTGTCAGTCGCTGCTCGATGGATTTGTGCTGCAAATGTATGCGCTGCACAATATGTACAGGTAACTGCCAAAACAAAGGAAACACCAACATAAAGTGTCTTAATAGGGCGTTAGGCCACCACGAGCCGACAGAACAGATTCAATGCACCTTGGCATAGATTCTACAAGTGTCTGGAACTCTATTGGAGGGATGTGACACCATTCTTCCACAAGAAATTCAATAATTTGGTGTTTTGTTGATGGTGGTAGAAAACACTGTATCAGGCGCTGCTCCAGAATCTTCCATAAGTGCTCGATTGGGTTAAGATCTGGTGACACACTGACAGACACAGACCCACACGTAACCCTGCGCTCCTTTGAGCCCACTCCCTCAAAGTCAATGTGATTTCTTCTAGCCATGGTGGCCAAAATAATGGGCAACTTGTCATTTTATACATGGCCCTAAGCCTGATGGGATGTTAATTGCTCAATGAACTCAGGAACCACACCTGTGTGGAAGCACCTGCTTCACTATAGGCCTACTTTGTATCCCTAATTTACTCAAGTGTTTCCTTTATTTTGCCATTTACCTGTATGTGCATATTATTTAAAGCAACCATAGATATTATCAGCCAAGTAACTTTGTTCAAAATACCTGTTTGGTCTTCGTCTTTTTGGACCTGTTTGGTCTTTTCACATGCTGTCAAATGCAGCCGCCAAGCCACGCAGTAGGACAGAGCTACTAATATGCTGACGCTGTCCAGGGTCCTGAAGTCGCTCCCGTACGGTAGCTACACTGGCTAACTGGCTCGATTAATTATGATTCAGTTGGTGACTGTCATCTGCAAACACCCATTTTCTCTGGGGAATTAGTCGAAAGACATCTCAGAAATCTACAAATTATTTCTAGTGGAATAATTTTTCAGTTTAGGCCTAATATGAGGTCTACCAGCGGGTGTTCGCAGTCTCTCCCTCCCCTTTCTCCTCCTCCCTCTCGCTCAGTGACTGCACGCGCGAGCGCGCACACACACACACACACACACACACAGACACACACAGACACACACAAAGACACACTTATAAAAACGGAAACAAAGTGTTCAGTATTGATACAGAGCACTGACCTGGATCGTTTGGCGATTATACACTTTGACCACGTGGAAATTAAAACTGTAAATCCCTTTGCGCGGGGCGATGAAATTGCTCCGCTCCTCATCGAAATTCTTACCAACGTTTACAAGTATCTAGAGAAGATAGAAAGAAGGCGAAGAGGGAAAAGACACTAACTCAAAGCACTTGTCAGTCACATAAATGCTTTATCATTACATTGCATTACAAAGATTAAAGGAACTCACGCAATACACAATGGTACTGCATCTTATAGGACTAGGTAACAGATGACATTTGACTATAACTTTGTTAGTTTCAAATAAAGACAATTATAGAAACCAAGTTAATCAATTTTGGAATGAATCCATCTATGAAAATCTGGGTCTCAAAAAGTCTAATTTTATAAGATCAAAATTTCATTTAAATTGAATAGCCATTTGGCGACTATTAACCTTTTGCGATATGGAGTAACATTGACTAAGACTTCAACCCCATGACCTGGTATTCAATTATTTGGAGAGATGTCAGACTTAATTTCATATCGTCCATAGGAACTTAAATATTTAAAAGCTGACTACTATTCACCTTAACTTTATCTATACATCTCCTCTCTATCTGAAATAATGAATCTCCATTCTCTACCTAATGGATAGAGAGCTTTTTTATCCATTTAAACACCAGTCATCCAAAACCCCTCCCGCCACATTCGTTTTACATTAGCCTACCAGGTACAGTGTGATATAGCAGACAGACAGGTCAGTGAAAGTTACCTGGTCAAAGTAGATGACCATAGTCCGGTTACTCATCTCCGAGGGTTCGTGGTTGGTATTTCTCACGGCTGAAAAAGCCACTTTGGCGCTCCCGGAGCGCACCGATATACCGAGAGCAGTCCCAGTGGGATCCGAAGTTGGGTTGGAATCACAAACGACCAGACATTTCCCCTCGAGCACGATGGGTTCCGTCTCGTTCTGAGCGTTCACTAGAGTCACTAGCCACACTGCACCCAGTAATACCGTCAACATTATTGCAACTTCACTCTGCACTTCGGGGCTGTATCTGCTGTTCTTATTATTTTTAGAAAAATTCAGTCTTTTCCAAATGACCAACTCCTTTTCCTTTCTTGAATTATAGCTATCCTTGTGTATTTCGAAATATTGGAAAGGTCATAGACAGGTTTGATTTCTCGTTTCTTTTTTTTTTTAAATCATGGAGAGTCCCCTTTACCCAGTCGTTCCACGTGTTAACTTATTTTTTCCCCTCTCAGCTCAAGCCTCCCCGCCTTCTTGTCTCACTCCGTAATCGAATAACCAGTCGAGAGCGGTACGAGGCCCTTGTCGAGTTGAAGCGCAGTTGAATACATAGCGCGGGGTCCGTCTGCTTGCGCGCTGAATTATTGATATGTGAGATATTAGAGCTGAAACACAAAGGCTCGGACGCGCAGTGCTCCCGCCCCGCTCGTTTTCAGCAGACCCCTCCCTCCGGGCCCCAATCACAGATTATCGCATCTCCAGATTTCCAATCGCCGCGCTCGAGCCCGCCTCCATACCACGTGACCCTGTCGTAGTAGTTTTCCCGCTCCTGAGGTATTTTACAGGTGGACTCGGCTCGAGCAGACACCAGAGAGGATGATGACACCCCAATGTTCGAGGAACAGGAGAACCTACACAGACCACCAATTATCTTTTCATAATCACTTTGATTTTGAATGCTGTTAAGAATTGACAATGAAGAAGGAATAATAGCAGGAGGAAAATCGAACATCCGGATTCAAAGAACCAGGCGCATGGAAAGTTTCTTACCGTCACGTGAATGACAGTTTTTTTCTTCTGAGAGCGATATAAATCATGAGTGAAGACATGAGAGAGGACGTTCTGAAATACTATAGGCTATTGGTCAAGCAACTGTAAGACTCTTCAACTAGCCTACGGAAGAAGAATTGTATTGATTATGAGAACGATTGGGAGAGACAATATACACAGATTTACAAAGCTATACATAGCCTACCGATAAAAATCATGGGGTCATCTACAATATCTATTAAGCCTACATTATTTTAGGTGTATGTAATGTGATGAAGGCTATGTTGCCTGCGGAGGGCCCAGTCAAAGTCGCATCTGACAAGGCTCACTTATTCTGCGCCAGCGCAATGACTACATGACATTTAATAAATGAGATCACTGAGTTCCCTTTAGGGAGAGAGATAAACAACACCACATGAAGAGAAAAGAAGAGAAATAACAACTCCAAAGCATTCCTTTAAGTAAAGTGACTAATATGATATGATGAGCTCAAAGACAATCTTAACCTAATGAGAGTTTATGTAGTGTTCTGAGACTGAATCGTTCTGTATTTAACATTGAGGAATGACTGAAAGTCAAATGGTGCTCTCCAAGATACCAGTGAGTACATTTTAGCACCACCGCATTAAGGACAGCACCTGCCATGACAAGCAAAGGAAAACATTTTTGTGCAAATCAGCCTACAATGCATAAAGTATCACTTAGATGAGATGTGAGACTATTTTCTGTTTTCACATCACTAGACTTTAGTATAAGCACAAGTGGGAGTTACAAAACCTCCAGCAGCTGTTTTATTCAACCCAACCCTCTTAGAAAAAAGGGTTCCAGAATGGTTCCCAAAGGAGATCCCTTTTCGGTTGCAGATAGAACTATTTTGGGTTCCGTTTAGAACCCTCTGTGGAAAGGTTTCTACATGGAACTCAAAAGGGTTCTACCTGGAACCAAAAAGGGTTCTTCAAAGGGTTCTAATATGGGGACAGCTGAAGAACCCTTTTAGTTTATAGGCAGCCACAGATTTTCCCTGAATAGAAATCTGTCCCAAAGTTCTATTATTGCCAACGTCCCATCCCTTTATCAATATTGAGTTCTAAATGTGTTAGTTTAACTTACTAATCTTGTGAGAGGATAACTGGCCATTTCCTGCTTTGGGATGCAAAAAGGTATTGAGACCAGGTGGAGTGGAGAAGGTGGGGAGATTCAAGGAAAGCAACACAGACTTTCACTAGAGAAATCTCACAGCATTGTTTACTGCAAAAACAACACCCACCCACACAAAGAGGCTCTTTTACAGACTTAATTTCCATAACACACACACACACACACACACACACACACACACACACACACACACACACACACACACACACACACACACACACACACACACACACACACAAGATCTCACAGTTTGACTAATTTGACTTCAGATTCTGATGTTTATCCACATTTATCCAAACGTCAAATGTCGAAGTTGCTCCAAATGTCACACTTTGAAGGGGCCATACTTTTAAAGATAAATGGGTTCTCACGCACAAAATGTGTATCAGCCAATGAAAAGTGTTGATTTACTTGCATGTGACAGAGAGCTAAATTGGAGCTGGTCCCATCAGATAACATGGTACAAGTTAGCCCTATGTTCAACAGGTGGCACTGATTATATCCTGGCACAAGTGCATCAGACAAAATCGTCAACCGTTCTGATCATCAAAGCAACTATCACATGTATTTGACTAACTGGTCTTTGTGTAAAGTGCCTTGTCCACATAATTGTCGTAATTCCCTTTGAAATGTTGATTTACATTTATTGTGTTAGTGTACAGTGCTTGACATGGACTAAAATAGGTGCCGGTACTAATTTTGGGTGCCGGTACTATTTATATTTCGGTGCAGGAACTGTACAGTACTTTTGAGCTAATATTTTATAAGGGGTGCAGGAAGATTATGAATGAATCTAGGAGATACCTCTTTCTTTAGCATTGCACACAAACACACTGCTATTGCCTAATAATCATATTGCATAGGGCTATATTACATGGACGTGTACACCTAAATGTAGGGCTACAACATGCATTATTATAATCATTCACTTCGTCCATCATGGACCGGTAGTGAATTCATTCACTATCAACTACGAATCAGCTGCTTTAGCAGTGTGTGCCACCGATAAGCAATGATGACCATGATAATCTACTTGACTGCTATTTGACAAATCCATAAGGCTCTTAATTATGTATTTTTTTAACGATGTACGATAAACGTACGTGATGTAAGGACCTCGTTTATATGTTTCCCATAAAAGCACATGGATATGTGTGAAACTGATATACAAAAACTTGGGATTTTGTTAAATATACGAGAACCCCCCCCCCCCCCCCCCCCCAGCACACACACAAAACACATACAGTGTGAAGTTTAGTCATTCATTTCGAATGGTTAAGTTTAGGGTTACATTTTGAGAAGAAAAAAAGAAGAAAAAAACAAGTATATACCACTGGGATTGAACACACAGCCCTTGAAGCCAGAACTTGCAGCATACTTCCATCAGCCATCCCTGTCTACAACACTCTAGCAAAACCCAAGCCTACTTGATGGTAATAGCGCTCAACATTGCGAGTTGTTGCGGGCTTTGAAGGCATCTCCCAACGTCCTCGGGACATGGATGTACAGTACGTCCAATTTCTAAGTCAAACTTGAGCAACTTGGCTGCACACACACACACACACACACACACACACACACACACACACACACACACACACACACACACACACACACACACACACACACACACACACACACACACACACACCCTAACCCCAACTCCTAACCCTAATTCTAACCCTAACCCTACACTTAAGCCCTAAGCCTAAAATAGCTGTTTTATACTTCTCTGAATTTTCCTTGGTTTACTATTCCTGTGAGGACCTTTGGTACTCACAAGCATAGTATGACATGTACACACACACACACACACACACACACACACACACACACACACACACACACACACACACACACACACACACACACACACACACACACACACACACACACACACACACACACACACACACACACACACACACACACACACACACACACACACACACACACACACACACACACATTGAGGCAATGAGGCAGTGAGGCAGCAGGTGAACAGTCAGGCCCAGCTTAGCGAAGCATCAGGACTGGAGAATGGCATCTAGTTACAGCCTCCCCTGGAGGGCCCTCCTGTCAGACGCCACATGTTGCTGTTCGTGTTGCATCACACCGCCCACCGCCTGAGGTGCTCTCTTTCCCCGCATCACTGAGCAGGACTGGCAGAAATAAACAAATAAGTTCTTTGTGTGTTTGACAGAGAGAGAGAGAGAGAGAGAGAGACAGAGACAGAGAGATGGAGACAGAGAGAAAGACGCACACCAAGGTGCTGTGGGGGTGTCGCAGTGACAGACTAGCCATCCATGAGCGTCAGGGTGATCGTGAAATTTGTTGGAGAAGAGCGAAGGGGAGCGAGGCGCATAAGAGCTGCCACGGTTTCACACGCCACACCGGTTGCGCAAGACAAGGAGACAAACTGACTGGAGACCAGTTGTGTCTGTGGCAGAGAGAGCATCATGCATGAGCTGGTCTGTTCTGGGCGTAAAATGAGATTGTCTGTTGTGACACACTAGATCTATTTACAGAACATGAAGACATTTAGGGTCATTGTTCAAAAATCACCATAGGAACAAACTCTTGCAGCAAATTAGATAGGAATAGAAAATGCAAGAAATGGGCGGGCCCACTCACTCAGAATTCTAATACAGAACGAGTTCCCGTCACATGGTGCCTTGCAGGAAGAAATAATATACCGCAAATATTGTGCTGTGTCTCCACAAACAGAAATTATTTATGAACAGATCTGGGCCATTTGCCGATAGCAGTTTGATACTAATCTAACTTAATTATTTATTTTTATTTTATATATTTAACTAGGCAAGTCAGTTAAGAACAAATTCTTATTTACAATGACAGCCTACCTACAGCGTCAGCCACTGGAGCAAATTAGGGTTAGGTGCCTTGCTTAAGGACACATCGACAGGTTTTTCACCTTGTCGGACGCTCTAACCGCTAGGCTACCTGCCTCCCAAATTAAACATTTGCGCATTATTTATACATAGGTGTTTTGGAGAGGGCTGCGATTAACTTAATCAGCGTATCACCGTGTCCAGCGATTTGCAGGAAATAATCAAATCAACTATGTAAAGCACTACAAATGCAATTTAGCAAATCACATTAGGTCATCATCGCAGGCGAACTGACAGTGGCTTGTCAGGAATATGGTTTGTGTGCTGTAGGTGCTGTGATAATGTGATAGAACAGGGGTTGGCAAGTGGCAGGCTGATTGGGAATGTGAAGGACACAGCACAAGGGTAGGAGGACAGGGGGCCAGGCAGGGCCAAGAAGGGTTACACAGGGTTACCCAGCCACTAGTCTAGGAGCGTAGCCATCTTTATGCAGCACCAACAGCATATCTATCATTGCCACAGGGTTCCACAGGCCTGCAGGGCTCCTGTACAGAGAGAAGAGGAGAAACCTCTCCCGTATTCAGTGGGCCTGCATACTTAATTCATCTTATTCAGTTTTTCTAGGACGTTTGTCCCAATTAAATAGAATCTCTGTAACCGAGAGAGAGCGAGCGAGAGAGAGAGAGCCTTTGTACAAGAAGGCAGGAGAGTCCACCATTTTAGTCGAGGAAGGCTCAAATGGCCTTGAAATTGTTTGTAAATGCCTATCACATACATTTTTAACCTCAGATATGAAATATGTTTGTAAATGACATGAACATCCCTGGCCTCTTGTTTAGACTGGTGTTGAAGCACTCAGCTGGGTGAGCAAATAGGCTCTAAATCCTTCCTTCAAGATACAGTACTATCAATATTGCATGCAGCAATATAGGTATTTGTTTCTTAAAGGTACAGGACCAAAATACAGTATATACTGCTGAATTGCACACATACAGTAACGCATGTATGCACCCAACCTTGTCTCAGAGCATGTTGTATTATTTACACAACAAGGCAGGTAAAAGTCAATTTTGGGGGAATTATCTTGAATAATTTCAAAATGTCGGAAAGGGTTATGCATTAAGATAATCATTCTGAGGGCCTCCTGAGTGGCGCAGCGGTCTAAGGCACTGCATCGCAGTGCTAGTGGCGTCAATATAGATCCTGTGTCCCATGAGGCTGTGCACAATTGGCCCAGCGTCGTCCAGGTTAGGGGAGGGTTTGGTCGGCCGGGATTTCCTTGTCCCATCGTGCTCTAGCGACTCCTGTGGCGGGCTGGGCGCCAGGTGTACGGTGTTTCATTCGACACATTGGTGCGGCTGGCTTCCGGGTTAAGCAAGCATTGTGTCAAGAAGTAGTGCGGCTTGGCGGGCACGTGTTTCGGAGGACGCATGGCTCTCAACCTTCGCCTCTCCCGAGTCCGTACGGGAGTTGCAGCAATGCGACAAGACTGTAACTACCAATTCTGGAGAAAAAGGGTAAAATAATTTTTTAAAACCTATAAAAAAAACAAAATCTAACCATTCTGCATATCTGTGTCCTGTCCTTTCTTTAAGGATATAGGCTACAATGAGCCCCTGTCCTGATCTGTCCCGTCTTCCATACACAGATTATAGTTTCATAGTCTACCTGCACCATCTCGGGTGACTACACTGAACTCAATATCCCAAGCATCAGCTGTACAATCATTCTCTGTCACACCCAGGTTACAAATCCTAATACATCCCATAACCCAATCTTAGAAGAGTAACATATTCCTTTGGCCCTCTCCCACATCTATAATATTAGTTTCCCTTTCTCTGCTCCCTTTCCACAGAGGGACTGAAGTAAAATGGAGGATGGTTAAAACACTTCAATCGGAAGAAGAGGGGGCAATTTTGGAATAATAATTTAGAGTCTTCAGTGGGCATTTTGATGGTTTACTCGGTCTCCAGTGTATACCTACTACACTGCCTAGTGAACAATAAACCTCTTCAACTAACATCAAAACAATTAAGCATTTCCCTCACCAAAACCCCAGTGCCCTTCACTATTATGACGAGAGCTACCACATGTTAAACACGCACGCACACGCACACGCACACACACACACACACACACACACACACACACACACAGCTGAGGGTTGTGAAAGGGCTGCTCTGGTCTTTTGTTGCAGCGGTAAGCCCCTCCCTCCCCATCCCTGTGTGACGTGTGTAATAATGGTTTTCATTTGGTTACAGCAGCGGAAGGACCGCCCAGAGATGGCTAGATTAAATCTTGTGTGTGTCAGAGGAGAGGGGGAAATAGCATTGTGCTGTCAAGAGAGGGGAGGTGAAAAATAACCTGTCATCACTTTCTGCATGTTTGGTTGCTCTCTTTCTTTTCTTTGTTTTTGAGGTGGGTTTTCTGAGAACAGATAGAGAGACGGAGACCCTCGGTAAAGGAAAGAGACAGAGGGAAAGAGAGAGAGAGAGGGAGTAGGGGAACACAAGGGTGGGAATGGTGAAAAGAAGGGGAGTGGGAGAACGTGTGGAAAATGTATAAACATTTGTGGGAGATGTGAGAAACACAAAGATAGCATTTAGCATTATTTGATGGAATGGTTACTTTAACACAAAAACAAGTTAACCTGTTCTGTAAATCAAGACAAGAGCATTCCACACACACACACACACACACACACACACACACACACACACACACACACACACACACACACACACACACACACACACACACACACACACACACACACACACACCACACATAGCTGACAGTTTTGTAAATATCGAGCAAGCCCTTCTCCATGTAAAATACTGAATGTTTTGCCACAAGTGTCAGACCCCAATCAAGCTAGTAATAGAATACACATTAGTTCTCTGTTCTGAGTGGCGTCTGATCTGACGCTTTAAGACTACATGTTGTCCATATCCAGTGCAGCGCAGTCATAAGTACTAGAGGGAAAAAACAAATGCCTCAGAAATATACATGGTTGCTATTGCTCTGGTATCAAAGAAAGAATGTCAGTCTGCCCAATGCAATTCTATATTGTTATAATTTAAATGAATAAACCCACAATGAAAATACAAAAACATATTTGAGTGGAAGCATGTTGAATGGTAAAGTAGCCTATATAAAATTGCAAAAGTATTATTTGCAGAAGTGGTGCGTAGTAGCAGAGGAGTTCATTACCATGTAGTGGAGCATGATTTATCAGTGGCACTTCTTTGAAGTTACTGTAGATGTTAATTATTAACCACACAAACACCCTCAAAGCACACGTCTGAGAGGGCAAACACAACCACAGTGTCTGGGGATAATTAACAAATCCACTGCATGTGCGTGTGCAGGGGTTTGGATGAATGTTTCTGGGTGTATGTGCACCACTGTGCTGTGTGGTTTACTGTGCTGCACTGTGCTGTGTGGTTTACTGTGCTGCACTGTGCTGTGTGGTTTACTGTGCTGCACTGTGCTGTGTGGTTTACTGTGCTGCACTGTGCTGTGTGGTTTACTGTGCTGCACTGTGCTGTGTGGTTTACTGTGCTGCACTGTGCTGTGTGGTTTACTGTGCTGCACTGTGCTGTGTGGTTTACTGTGCTGCACTGTGCTCAGTGGTTTACTGTGCTGCACTGTGCTCAGTGGTTTACTGTGCTGCACTGTGCTCAGTGGTTTAATGTGCTGCACTGTGGTCAGTGGTTTACTGTGCTGCACTGTGCTGTGTGGTTTAATGTGCTGCACTGTGCTGTGTGGTTTACTGTGCTGCACTGTGCTGTGTGGTTTACTGTGCTGCACTGTGCTCAGTGGTTTACTGTGCTGCACTGTGCTCAGTGGTTTACTGTGCTGCACTGTGCTCAGTGGTTTAATGTGCTGCACTGTGGTCAGTGGTTTACTGTGCTGCACTGTGCTGTGTGGTTTAATGTGCTGCACTGTGCTGTGTGGTTTAATGTGCTGCACTGTGCTGTGTGGTTTACTGTGCTGCACTGTGCTGTGTGGTTTACTGTGCTGCACTGTGCTGTGTGGTTTACTGTGCTGCACTGTGCTGTGTGGTTTACTGTGCTGCACTGTGCTGTGTGGTTTACTGTGCTGCACTGTGCTCAGTGGCAAGAAACAGGTTATTCTTACTTTACTCCAAAGATACTAGAAAAGGTATAGGGTTCCTAGGATACCACATGTGGAGTGATGATGATTGTGTTTGCGAGTGTGGTGCTTGTGCGTGCGTGCGTGTGTGTGTGTGTGTGTGTGTGTGTGTGTGTGTGTGTGTGTGTGTGTGTGCAGAGGCGAGCTAAGTCTTGGACATCCTCAGCAAACAGAGGAGAAGTGAAGTGTTCCCTGTGAGGGGAAGCAGGCCAATCCTCTCCTGTAATAACAGGCCCACAGTATCCTCCACCACCATTACCTCCATGTCACTCACTGTGACGAGCAACTGTCACCTCCACTGCCACCTGAACAGGCCCTGTGGGCCAGGATTCAGAGGCACACACAAATAATAGCCTATGGATGCAGGCACACGTGTGCACATAAAGTACACACACAAACGTAACGGTAACGTTTATGATGAGGTAGGATGATCTTTTTTTTATGAGCATGGCCTTATTTCTATTACAGTATATTGGATGACTGTCATTCATATTCCATTCACCTAGTTCAACGTAATATCAATAGGTTTAGGCTACTACATGATAGAAACAGTTTCCCTATACCCATCATGAGGTTGCTACAACGTAGGTGCACAGGTTGAGAGAATTTTAGGTAATCAAGGTGACAGACAGTGACACATTCAATACTGCCTTGCACACTCTTGCCTGCATTTAGCTAATCTAGGGTATAATCATTAGTCCAACAGTTGCACATGAGAGTTTCTATTGGACAAATTCAGGTACAGTATGTTTATCCCCGTTTCGTTCCGTTTGCTTCCGTTTAAGAAACATTTTTTCAACAGAATCTGCAGAATACAGTAAATACATTCCTAACCACACGGTTCACTTTCATAGCAGCCTCATAAAAACTGCATGATAACTTTGCTCGTTGTATATATGTATAATTCCTTCTCGCAACTATCTACGCACTCTCCTCCTCTCACCTTTTCTCTTCGCTTGTGGACCTCAGTGCACAGCTGTCTGTGATTCAGCACACTTTATGCACTGCAGTGCTAGATAGCTGTAGCTTATGCTTTCAGTACTATATTCATTCTCTGATCCTTTGATTGGGTGGACAGCATGTCAGTTCATACTGCAAGAGCTTTGATAGGTTGGAGGACGTCCTCTGGAAGTTGTCATAATTACTGTGTAAGTCTATGGAAGGGGGTGAGAACCATGAGCCTCCTAGGTTTTGTATTGAAGTCAATGTACTCACAGGAGAACAGAAGCTAGCTGTCCTCCGGCTGTACCATGGTGCTACCCTACAGCTGCTGCTGAGGCTACTGTAGACCTTCATTGTGAAACAGTGTGTTTTAATAGATTATTTGTGACGTGAATATATTTAGTATAGTTTTATCTAAAAAGGATAACTTTTTTATTTGTATGAAATTCACTGTGGATGGTCCTCCCCGTCCTCTTCTGAGGAGCCTCCACAGTGCATGCCAAATGCCCTGTTTTGTGCATACACACATACAGATGTAGGATCTTAATTTGAGACAGTTTGCTACAACAGGAAAACAATCCTGCAGCAACAGGAAATGTGGATTATTATGTGGATTATAATTCATGGATATTTTATGTAGGGGTTGATACATTTTACGTTTGGGCAAATCAAGCCTGAAATTTAAAAGTGGAAATGACAAACTTTAGAAGCCTTTTTAAGGAAAATTATCATCAACAAAAGAGTGATCAAATTAAGATCCTACATCTGTAGACACAGAATGTCCACAGGGATCTGAGGCATAATAGTAACCAAACCCCTGGCGTGCCTCTTTCTCTGGCCCTGTCCTCCTGTCTTCCTGTGATGGATTGACCTGAGCTTTCTTTGCTTTGATGGCCCGCTGCTCTAGGCCTGTGTCCGTGTGCTTGTCTTATTTCTAAAGCTCTAGTCATTGGGAATCAGCCCATGTTATCTGAAGCAGGTAGAACATTAAACTTCAGGGGTCATTATGTCTCAATATTCCAGCACGGTAACTGAACAAAGTCACTGTAATACGATAGCCTGGGGGCATGAGGACAAATACTCTACAAGAACACAGATACAGCATTCAGGGCTGACCTGAAACAACCCATGG
>CM042413.1:20512755-20670255 GCA_023634145.1 Thymallus thymallus
GGTAAGTAGCGAGAACAAAAAAAACTGGTTTGTAATCTCCAACTCCCCCTGCATGCTCTCCATTTAAGTTCATTTGCTGTTCTATTGAAGTGTTGTTGCACTGCCAGGACATAGACCATCACACAAATAGCTCCCTAGAGAGACGCAGGGGAGCAGAAAGCAGCCTGTACCTCCAAATAAGAAAATATGGACATGAAGAAATAAGAACGTATGAACAGGTTGGAAACAAGGAAATATGAGCGAGCAGAGGAGGGCGGGAAAGTAGGAGGGGAGGAGTGCAATGGAGAGAAAGTGTGCTAGAGGAGTAGCCTTGACGGCTTAGGTGGAGCGTGTAGCTGTGTGTCTCCGGTGGGTCTGGGCTGATGAGAGGAGGAATGTGTTGTCACCTCACTCAGGGCCTGTCATCTGTCTTTCCTCTCTCCCTCGCTGCACCACGCTGTTCCCTAACACTCAGCATGGAAGAACACACACGCACACACACACAAAATTCAAACACTGAGATAAAAGATCGAAAAAGAGAGAGAAACGATGTGGACTCCCTTAAGACATTGGATACGATGAAGACAGAGCCCCCTGACCATGAGCTCATCAGAGCATGCCCACGAAGACATCATCAACCTCAGACACTCCAGCTCCAGCAGCTTCTCTCACCCAGTCACGTGACAGCAGGCAGGCAGGCAGGCAGCTGGTAGACAAGGCAAGACAGACAACAGGCAACCAGCAGTGGGTTAGCTGGATTAGTGCAGGCAGGGAGGATAACTGCAGATACAGTAGCTGCTGTTTGCTGTGTGTCTGTCCCCGGCTGTCCTTGTGTGGGAGCTGATAAGAGCCAGGGCCAGCGGGCACAGCCACCCCATTGGACTGAGGTTTACCACTTCCCTTAACACCACTGACAACAGCATGAGCTCTATGACACATTATCAATATCTAGCATCAATCTAAAGCTCAATAACAACATTTATTTGGATTCAAAGCTTCAAAGTGTTGAAAACCTAATTTCAAAGGTTGTGTGTGTGTGTGTTTCTCTGAAAAGGTCAACCTCCTGGGGCAGTCTAATGACACTGACACCTGTGTGATCATGTGACTGTCACACTAAGTGTCACTAAGCGCTGCACTTAATCAAAGGCCTGTAACTGCATTGGGAGAGGAGAACACAGAGCACAGAGTGTGCACCGGACTGTGTATCCTCATGGCCACCCCAGGAGGACAAACTAACCCGCAGAGTACCCCTCCCCTGTACACATTGCTCTATGCCATATCCCCCTTTCCCTCTTGTCCTGTCCCACCACTCCCCGTATCCACGCCTGACATAGCAGTCTCCCCCACTAGGAGACACTGTGATGTGATTAGCAACGAGAGGCCAGCAATTAAAGACCATTGGATTGATATTCCTATTGTCTGCTAGCCGGCCCTGCAGACCTAAACCTGCGTTATTGCCTCCAGATCAATCCATGCCTCTCCAACTCCTTAGCTTGCAGATCAGGGATCAATACTAGGACAAACACACTGGTTAAGACAAGGCTGCGGTGAGCCAACATACTCTGTGTCCTGACTCCTGACCGGCAAACTAAAACCAAATCACTTCGAAGCCCCAGAGGCCTGGCTGTCAGCAGCACGGCAGTATGGTTGCCCAGTGACTTAGCCTAACTGGACCTCTGAATAGGAAACTTAATCACGCTTTGATTAGACACATAATCAGGCCTTGAGCTCAGGTGCAGCGGGAACACTGAGTTAATCAATCCCACACCCTCTCTCCCTTACTCACTCCACTACCTCACGCTGCCAGAACACACACATACAGCCCCTTAGGTTCTGTAGGTCCCCTCTCCATGTCAGACACACAGAAGAGAACACATATCATATAGTGCTGTGGGAAACCAAATATGTGTTCCACTAGTGACTGACAGATAAGAGGAGAGGCAGAGGCCCACACAGAGACAGATAAACACAGAGGGATCAAGAGCATTCTCTCTCTCTCTCTCTCTCTCTCTCTCTCTCTCCCCCTCTCTCCCTCTCTCCCCCTCTCTCTCTCTCTCTCTCCCCCTCTCTCTCTCTACCTCTCTCTCTGATTCATATTCAGCCCCGTCATCAGCAGCTTTCTCTCACTCTGTGTACTGAGGATTCATATTCAGCACCGTCAGCAGCACAGACACCACTGCCAGTGCACAGAGCAAATAACGTCCCACTCTCAAAACAAACTGCTCTCATTCGAATAAACTGTCTAGACGGCCACAGTTAAGGTGTAACACTGCCATCTAACGGACTGGAGGGGAGTGTCATCTTGGATCGATAGTTAAACAAATGCACAAGGCCATTTACAAGTCCCCCCTCCCCCACCCTCACTCACACACACACGCTGCAGGCGACCCTCTGGTGTGTGATTTTCATTCCCGTAGTGTCCCTCTGGTTGTGGACCGTGACAGGTTGACAGTGATCTGTTCCCCAACGCCCTGTGTCAGCGATTAATCTCTGGGTCTCCTGATACCCCCTGCTCCCTGGCATCTGTCTACCACTGACCCCCTGGACCACACCAACATCACTCTACTTAACAGAACCATGGACCAGGCCTGGCCCAAGAAACACACACACACCAACTACCTCAGACTCCAACAGTACCGTACTATCTCACTGAAACGCGCTTTCCTTAATCACCTACAGTACAGCTGAGGAGCAGATATATATCACTAAAGAGCGTGAGATAGACAGCATGCTTCTGAGAAGTGTGACCTCAGCTTTATCTTTGCTCAGGTTATTATAGGATCAAGCCCAGCTAGCACATAACATTCTGAGAACCATATGTTTCTTAGAGCTTGGTGAGAGTATGGTTGTCCTACGGTTAGGTGGGAATTTCAGTTTTCAGCAGGTTTCTTCATGGTTCTATTTAAAGTCAAGTTCTCAGAACGTTATGAAAACTTTAGTAACGTTCAGAGAATGTTGTAAGAATGCTATTTTAAAACATATACATTCCGTTCTCAGCATCAACAAAACTCTTTCTATCCCCTATCTTGTTAAGTGTGTTCAGGCATGATGGCCATGCCCACTAATTGCCCACACCTGATCTTAATGAGTGCTTGTTTCATTTGAAGTGGGGTCTCTTTGAATAGGCTAAAATGAACAGCTTTGTATGAGTAAAAAAAAAATGGCATGCTAGCTCCATCCTGGTGGTGTAGCGGACTAATTCCATAGAGAGAGAACAGACCATCATAGGTTTGAACCTCACTGATGCCATACCACAACAACAAAAAAAATGTGTTTGCAAGATTAATGCCTAAGCAAATAAATGTCTAGCTGTGCTTGAAGTTAAAAACAGTTAACCCAAACTAAGCCAGCTGTTTTATTGAAGCATTTTCTCAGAATATTATTTAGTTACTTTTATCTAAACACACTTTTTTTGTTCTCAGAACGTTAATAAAACCTCCCAAGAAGACTTTCAGGGAACTACATTAAAATCCTCCCTGCAACCTAAAAAGTAACGTTCCCAGAACAGGCAAAATGTTCACTTCCATTCTCAGAACGTTTAAAAAACGTTACAGTTTCACCGGTCAGGAAACTTATGGCTTCGTTCACAGAACCAATGGAAAACCAAAAACGTACATCCCCACAACTTCAAAGGAACCAAATGGCCTAGCTGGGAGGTCTCAACAATAAGATTAATTAGAGAGTGACCACACTCGCACATTCTTCTTTATTTGTAGGAGGAAGGATGGCAAGTCTCTTTAGCTCATCATAGACACCTGTCAAGAACAAGGCGAATGGAACATCCCTAGAATTTTGATAGAATCTATAGAATTCTAATTTTAAATCATCAGTGACATCACAAAGCTGAAGGAACCTTGTGTTTCTCAACATTCTGTGGTGAGAGAAACATGCTTCGTACTAGATCCCTGTCAGACGAGCTTCCCACAGCCTTTAGGATGCCCAGGTCAAACCATGGTGGTGTCCATCCCCGAGAGAGAACACCCTCTGTCACCCTGGACTGGAACGATGGCAAAAATGTCAAACTACTCAGAGTGGCTAACCATAAAGAGGCTTTCAGGGTTAGTATACTATTTTTTTTTTATTTATTTAACCTTTATTTAACTAGGCAAGTCAGTTAAGAACAAATTCTTATTTACAATTATGGCCTAGGAACAGTGGGTTAACTGCCTTGTTCAGGGGCAGAACAACAGATTTTTACCTTGTCAGCTCGGGGATTCAATCCACTAACCTTTCAGTTACGGGCCCAACGCTCTAACCACTCAGCTACCTGCCGCCCCAGCTAGCACATTTGGTTCCTTGGAAATTGTGGGAACGTATGTTTTTGGTTTCACATTGGTTGTGGGAGCTAAGCCATAAGTTTCCTGACCGGTAAAACATAACTTTTTAAAAACGTTTTGAGAACAGAAGTGAACATTTCGCTTGTTCTAGGAGAATTTAGTTTTGGGTTGCAGGGAGGTTCTGAGAATGTTCAATTAATGTCAATAAGACTTTCAATAAGACTTTCAATAACACTGCTAGCTTATTTTCGGTTAACTTTCTCAAACTCCAAGCACAAATAGGATAAATTAATTTCATTACGCATTCATTATTCTAATATGTTTATATTTTATTGTGACATCATCAGTGAGATTTCAATTGATGATCTTCTGTTCTCTATTCATGCAATTAGTCAACTGCGCCACCAGGATGGTGCTAGAATGCCATATGTTTTATGCATATTTATTTTTACAGTATTTAGAGCTTATTGATGTTAACCTGTACAAAGGCTTCGAAGCCTTGAAATCTATTTTCAAAGGTTGGTGGGTTTTCGAAATTAGTTTTAGGGAGTGGGTGTAGCTAAATTGTCAAGCAAAGTACAAAGTCTTTGGTATAAATGTTTTCAAAGGCTTTGCATGCTCTGGATGTCTGTCTCTCTCTCTCTCTGTGTGTGTGTGTGTGTGTGTGTGTGTGTGTGTGTGTGTGTGTGTGTGTGTGTGTGTGTGTGTGTGTCTTTGAAAAGGTCAAACTCCTGGGGCAGTCTAATGACACTGACACCTGTGTGATCATGTGACTGTCACACTAAGTGTCACTAAGCGCTGCAGTTAATCAAAGGCCTGTAACTGCATTGGGAGAGGAGAACACAGAGCACAGAGTGTGCACCGGACTGTGTATCCTCATGGCCACCCCAGGAGGACAAACTAACCCGCAGAGTACCCCTCCCCTGTACACATTGCTCTATGCCATATCCCCCTTTCCCTCTTGTCCTGTCCCACCACTCCCCATATCCACGCCTGACATAGCAGTCTCCCCCACTAGGAGACACTGTGATGTGATTAGCAACGAGAGGCCAGCAATTAAAGACCATTGGATTGATATTCCTATTGTCTGCTAGCCGGCCCTGCAGACCTAAACCTGCGTTATTGCCTCCAGATCAATCCATGCCTCTCCAACTTCCCTGCCGCTGTGGACAGGCTGACCTTAGCTTGCAGATCAGGGATCAATACTAGGACAAACACACTGGTTAAGACAAGGCTGCGGTGAGCCAACATACTCTGTGTCCTGACTCCTGACCGGCAAACTAAAACCAAATCACTTCGAAGCCCCAGAGGCCTGGCTGTCAGCAGCACGGCAGTATGGTTGCCCAGTGACTTAGCCTAACTGGACCTCTGAATAGGAAACTTAATCACGCTTTGATTAGACACATAATCAGGCCTTGAGCTCAGGTGCAGCGGGAACACTGAGTTAATCAATCCCACACCCTCTCTCCCTTACTCACTCCACTACCTCACGCTGCCAGAACACACACATACAACCCCTTAGGTTCTGTAGGTCCCCTCTCCATGTCAGACAAACAGAAGAGAACACATATCATATAGTGCTGTGGTAAACCAAATATGTGTTCCACTAGTGACTGACAGATAAGAGGAGAGGCAGAGGCCCACACAGAGACAGATAAACACAGAGGGATCAAGAGCATTCTCTCTCTCTCTCTCTCTACCTCTCTCTCTCCCCCCCCTCTCTCTCTCTCTCTCTCCCCCTCTCTCTCTACTTCTCTCTCTGATTCATATTCAGCCCCGTCATCAGCAGCTTTCTCTCACTCTGTGTACTGAGGATTCATATTCAGCACCGTCAGCAGCACAGACACCACTGCCAATGCACAGAGCAAATAACATCCCACTCTCAAAACAAACTGCTCTCATTAAAATACTGTCTAGTCTGGGCCACAGTTAAGGTGCAACACTGCCATCTAATGGACTGGAGGGGAGCGTTGTTGTCCTATGGTTATTTTGCATACAACTTTCCCACAACATTCTGGGAATGGCGCAGGATACCCAGCTAGCACATAACATTCTGAGAATTATGTTTCTTAGGTGGGAATTTCAGTAGTTCAGCATTACGTTTTCTACAGCAAGGTTTCCCAAACTTGGTCCTGAGTCCCCAATGGGTGCACGTTTTGGTTTTTGCCCTATTACTACACTGCTGATTCAAATAATCAAAGCTTGATGATGACTTGGTTATTTGAATCAGCTGTGTAGTGCTAGGGCAAAAAACAAAACGTGCGCCCAGAGGGGGCCCCAGGACTGAGTTTGGGAAACCCTGTTCTACAGGTTTCCTCATGGTTCAATTTAAAGTAATGTTCTCAGAACGTTCCGAGAACATTAAGAAACAACATTCTTCTGTGGGAATTTCAGTACTTCAGCATACCGTGTTCTACGGTTTTTCCTCATGGTTCTATTTAAAGTCATGTTCTCAGAACATTAAGAAATGTTCCATAAAAAATGTTCAGAGAGCGTCTTAAGAATGTTATTTTAAAACATATACATTCTGTTCTCAGCATCATGAAAAACTTTCTCTATCCACTATCTTGTTAAGTGTATTCATCTGTGTTGGCCGCGCCCACTAATTGATGTTTGAATAGACTAAAAGGAACAGCTTTGAATTAAGGGGAGGGTTTGGGTTTGGCCGGTGGGGCTTCTCTTGGCTTATTGCGCTCCAGAACCAATGGAAAACCAAAAACGTACATTCCCACAACTTCCAAGGACCCAAATGTGCTAGCTGGGAGGTCTCAACAATTGGATTAATTTGAAAGTGACCACACTCTCACACACTCTTCTTTATTTGTAGGAGGGAGGATGGCAAGTCTCAAGGCTCATCCTAGTCCCAGTCGTAATTAGATAGAGCTCTTGTGGGGAAAACAAAGCAAAAACAATATTTTATTGTCATCTGCTTGTTTTAGTTCATTACAAAACTACACTGAACAAAAATATAAACACAATATGTAAAGTGTTGGTCCCATGTTTCATGAGCTGAAATAAAAGATTCCAGAAATTTTCCATAAGCACAAAAAAACATATTTCTCAAATTTTGTGCACACATTTGTTTACATCCTTGTTAGGGGGGCTTTCTACTTTGCCAAGATAACCCATCCACCTGACAGGTGTGGCATATCAAGAAGCTAATTAAACAGCATGATCATTACACAGGTGCACCTTGTGTTGGGGACAATAAAAGGTCACTTTAAAATGTGCAGTTTTGTCACAAAACACATCACAGATGTCTCAAGTTTTAAGGGAGTGTGCAATTGGCATGCTGACTGCAGGAATGTCCACCAGACATACCATGACAATATCCTGAGGCCCATTGTTGTGCCATTCATCCACTGCCATCACATTATGTTTTAGCATGATAATGCACAGCCCCATGTTGCAAGGATCTGTACACAATTCCTGAAAACTGAAAATGTACCAGTTCTTCCATGGCCTGCATACTCAACAGACATGTCACCCATTGAGCATGATTGGGATGCTCTGCATCGACGTGTATGGCAGCTTGTTCCAGTTTCCGACAACATCCAGCAACTTTGCACAGCCATTGAAGAGGAGTGGAACAACATTCCACAGGGCACACAATCAACAGCCTAATCAACTCTATGCGAATGAGATGTGTTGCGCTGCACGAGGCAAATGGTGGTCACAACAGTTTTTTTATCCATGCCCCTACCTTTAAAAAAAATGTATCTTTGACCAACAGATGCATATCTCTATTCCCAGTCACATGAAATCCATAGATTAGGGCCTAATGAATGTATTTCAATTGACTGATTCCCCTATGAACTGTAGCTCAGTAAAATCTTTGAAATTATTGCATGTTGCATTTTTATTTATGTCCAGTATAATATTGTAGGGCTTCCCTCATACCCCTTTTCATGAAGGTGCTACTGGATCGATGGCAAAAATGTCAAACTACTCAGAGTGGCCACAAAGAGGCTTTCAGGGTTATTATTCATGTTGCATGTTTCGTCACAATATTGTTTTGAACGTTCGTCTTGAAGTGATGTCCGATTGAGCGTTCTACTTTAATGCATTGTCAGTGAGCGCTGATGGAGAGGTCATCAAAAGTGCATTACATTGGCTTGGAAATACGACATTCAAAAGGTGGCAAATAATTAGTGATTATGATGTCAGCAGATTGACTTTATATGCAGTATAACGTTAGCTAGCTAAAATCAAATTTAGCTAGCTAATGACAACATTGCCATCTGTCTAAAGTAAATTTGACGACATGATAATGCTGGCAAAGTTGTTTCCTAGTAAATATGAATACTTTAACAATGTCATCGTATTTCCAGGCACTCTAGTGTAATTGAGACGAAACAGTGGTTAGCCTCCGTCCAGGATGACAATGGGTTTATCACCGCATTAGGGCACCACTATGACTCCGCCGATAGAGGGCGGTTTGAGAACGTTCATAACAATGGTGCAATCTATGAATACCTAGCTAGCACATTTGGTTCCTTGGAAGCTGTGGGAACGTATGTTTTTGGTTTTACATTGGTTTCCTGGCTGTTAAAACTAACAGAAGTGAACGTTTCGCCTGTTCTGGGAACGTTTATTTTTAGGTTGCAGTGAGATTGAGTACGTTTTACTCTGGTTCCTTAAAAGTTGTATTCATGCTCTGAGATCAGAATTATTGGTTATTTGGAGATATTTTAATAACTTCCTTAACTTTCACTGATAGGACACATGGAATTCATTATGCATTAATCATGCAAACACATTCCTTTTTTATTGTGACACAGCATCAGTGTTATTCAAACCTATGATTTTCTGTTCTCTAGCCATGGAATTAATTCCCCTGCGCCACCAAGCCGTGTTTTTTTACACATACAAAGCTGTTCATTTTTGTCTATTCAAACAGACCCCTTTTCAAAGCATTAAGATCAGGTGTGCCCAATTGGTGGGTGCAACAAACACACCTGATCACAGCAAATTAGGATTAAGTGCTTTGCTCAAGGACACAGACAGGTTTTTCACCTTGTCTGCAATAATAAATAACATTCTTAGAACATTCTTGTGTTTTTTATCAAAAGTTTTCCTCGTTCTGAGAATGGAATTTAGAGCTCATTGATGTTAATGTGTACAATTCAGTGGAGGCTGCCGGAATGGAGCAAATGGAATGGCATCAAACACCTGGAAACCATAGCTGTGTTTGAATACTCATAATAACTGCACTAACCGTACTTTTTAGTATGTAGTATGCTTATTGGTCATAGTTTGGATATAGTTAGCATGCCAAAAGTTCCCAGATGTAGTACTAAATTCGCCAAAATAAGAAGTATACAAGCATTGGACACTATTTCTGTGCTTTTAGGGCCCATAATGCAATTCTCCAAAAACTGGACGTGGCTTCAACGTTTTCAAATTTGAAGAAAATGACGGAAAATATGCAGCCGAAGTCCGACGAGGCTACTAATACATCGAACTTGCCAGGCAGTATATTAACTATAATCTAACTAACTACCCAACATTTATTGACTTGATTATTCACGTCATTCTTAGCTAAGTCATATAGTCATTGTGCGTTCTTAATTGACATTGTTAATTCTGGCTATCTACTCTGATTTCAGAGCACTCTCATCGGAGTGTGCCAGAGCGCAGAATAACTTATGATGAACTGACGCTCAACACCCATTGTATATATGGCCATTGTCAGTAAACGGTGGCAAAAAAAAAGTGTAATTAAATTGTTGCCAGAAGCACAGTTACAGACGCTCTGGATAACATGAAAACAGCTTAACCAGCTCTGCTAGGGCAAGTAAAATGGTCAGAGTGAGGTGTTCTCTCATTTGTGTCTGGAAATAGCTAGTCAACGTTAGCCAGTTTGACTGGGTGCTTGACACTAGCCAACGTTAGCCAGTTAGCTTGGGTGCTTAGCTTGGCTACTTGACGCTCGGATCAACCCTGACACGCTTTGAGAGGGAAACGCTCTGAATTTATGAACAAACAATCTGATAACGCTCTGAATTTACAAACACACCCAAAATCGTAAAATGTCTAGCTAGTAATTTGTTATGCTAACAAGCTAGCAAGAGGTTGCATAGCAACAGCATCAACTTCCGGTAGACAGGCAAAGTGCTAGTATCTCAACTGAAAGGATAACGTTTGTTTACAGTATACTAAAATTAACTAATAGTATATAAATAGAACGTAGTATACACTCATTAAGAATGTAGTATACGTTATGTTAGTATAGGTATTCGAACACAGCTCGAGTGGCACAGCGGTCTAAGGAGACCCGGGGTCCATCCCAGGCTGTGTCATAACCGGCCGTGACCGGGAGTCCCATAGGGCGGCACACAATTGGCACAGCGTTGTCCGGGTTAGGCGAGGGTGTGGCCAGGGGGGCTTTACTTGGCTAATCGTGCTCTAGTGACTCCTTATGGCGGCCGGGCGCCTGCAGGCTGACAGTTGAGCAGTGTTTCCTCCGACACATTGGTGCAGCTGGCTTCCGGGTTAAGCGGGCAGGTGTTAAGAAGGGCGGTTTGGAAGGTCACGTTTCGGAGGACGCATGACTCTGCCTCTCCCTAGCCCGTTGGGGAGTAGCAGCGATGAGAAAGGGGGTAAAATACAAAAAAAAATTAAAAGGTGCATGTAAAAGTGTATTTTCAGTGTGGGGATATACTCACTGGTATGCGTCTCTGTCAGTTTAAGAAGCTGAACCAGGCCCTCAGCAGCATGGAAAGTCTCCACAATAACTGCTGGCTACGGGAGGAGAGGAGGGTCAAACAGAACCTGAGGAGGCTAACTAGCGTGTCTCCTACTTTCAGAAGCCAAACACTATTCCAGGTAATATGATGTGTGATAATATACTGTGAGGAGTGCAGAATTAAATGTTCATTGGACTGAGTATCATGATTTTGAGCATGTGCCTCTCCCCTCCAGAGGCCTAGTGATAACAGCAGGGCTGAGCTTAGTGGAGGGGGCAGCAGGGTACAGCTCCCCGTCTGCCCCCCGTCCCATGCCAGACGAGAGGACTGCACCTCCTGCTCTCTCAACAGCCCTGTGTTCAGGATCCCCCAGAGCACGGCAGCCCCCTCCCCACGACCCAGCCAAAGAAGTCAGTATACTGAAGCACCTGTATCTGTAGAACAAAACATCGAAACAACAGCACTATTTTCCTCCTTAGTGTAATTAATGCCCTACAATCTTAAAGAGTAGCTTGTGTAATAGCGTGCTTAAATAACTAGAGTAATAATCTCTGGTCATCTCTGCACCTCTCTCCAGGTCTGACCCTCCCTCTGACCATCAACGGGGACACCATGTCCCCCCACAATCTGTGGCCCAGAGACACCCTGTCAGAGACACCCTCCTCCTCAAGGGGTGGTATGTGTTACGGGGGTCTGACCCCGCGGCCCAGCCAGCACCCTAGTACCCTGAGCCTGACTCCCCTGGATGGCAGCACTACGCTCCTGCTCCCCACCCCCAGCCTGCTGGCCCTGCTGCCCCCCCAGCTGTCCCCAGTGCTCCATGGGCTTCAGGAGGCTGTGCTGGGCTTCCCTCTACTGCAGAAGAGGGTGAGGGAGCTGATCGCCCGGGCTAGGGCCACTGAACAGGAGAGACAGGACAGACGCAACCTCACACTACGCCCCCTGGAGGCCCTGCGCTGCAGGTGAGCACAGATACATACAGTATATTACAGATTTTTTTTTATCGCTTTGGTGCAATTTTCACAAGTATGTGGTGAATCCCAACTCTTAGTAGAAAACTCAAAACAGATCATCATAAAGGCACTTGTTTCACAACTCTAAGCACATTTTCAATTGACTAAGTAGTGTTTCTGTATGCCCTTTTGTAGGGAAAAACTAATTCTGATTGGCTGGCCCTGGCTCTCAAATGAGTAGGCCTATGCCCTACCAGGCCCACCCATGGCTGTGCCCCTGCCCAGTCATGTCAAATCCATAGATTAGGGCCTAATGAGTTTATTTAAATTGACTGATTTACTTATAGGAACTGTAACTCAGTTCCTAACAAAATCTTTGAAATTGTTGCATGTTGCGTTTATATTTTTGTTCAGTATATACTCAAATGTACTACTATTATTATTTTACTTCACAGTAAGTGAAGATCTGAGATGTACTATATGTAACAAATCAAAGTTTATTGGTCACGTATACAGATTAGCAGATGTTACAGCAGTTGCAGCAAAATGCTTGTGCTTTATTTCCACAGTGCAGTAATACAATATCAATACAATACCAATATGCTATGCAAATAATCAAAAAATTACAAAACAAGAAAGAAATGCATCCGCTATACAGTAAATTAAATATGTATCCAAAATGAAGTTGCTGGGGTCTTTTTGATGGTGGGTACAATACAATACTTTAGTACAATATGAAGTACAATACAATACTATAAAATACAATACACAATTACAGTAAAGTTGGAAGATGTATGATTGTCATCCTAATGAGCATACCACCCCCATTCAGGCCCTGGATAAGGCATGCAATGATTTCAACCCAGACCTACAGTACCAGTCAAAAGTTTGAACACACCTACTCATTCAAGGGTTTTTCTTTATTTATTTTACTATTTCTACATTGTAGAATAATAGTGAAGACATCAAAACTATGAAATAACACATATGGAATCATGTAGTAAATATATTTTATATTTGAGATTCTTCAAAGTAGCCACCCTTTGCCTTGATGACAGCTTTGCACACTCTTGGCATTCTCTCAACCAGCTTCATGAGGTAGTCACCCGGAATCCATTTCAATTAACAGGTGTGCCTTGTTAAAAGTTAATTTTTGGAATTTCTTTCCTTCTTAATGTGTTTGAGCCAATCAGTTGTGTTGTGACAAGGTAGGGGTGGTATACAGAAGATAGCCCTATTTGGTAAAATACCAAGTCCGTATTATGGCAAGAATAGCTCAAATAAGCAAAGAGAAACGACAGTCCATCATTACTTTAAGACATGAAGGCCAGTCAATCCGGAAAATTTCAAGAAATGTGAACGTTTCTTCAAGTGCAGTCACAAAAACCATCAAGCACTATGATGAAACTGGCTCTCATGAGGACCGCCACAGGAAAGACCCAGAGTTACCTCTGCTGCAGAGGATAAATTCATTAGTTACCAGCCTCAGAAATTGCAGCCCAAATAAATTCTTCACAGAGTTCAAGTAACAGACACATCTCAACATCAACTGTTCAGAGGAGAATGCGTGAATCAGGCTTTCATGGTAGAATTGCTGCAAAGAAACCACTACTAAAGGACACCAATAAGAAGAAGAGACTTGCTTGGGCCATAAACACAAGCAATGGACATTAGACCAGTGGAAGTCTGATGAGTCCAAATTATTCCAACCGCTGTGTCTTTGTGAGACGCAGAGTAGGTGAATGGATGATCTCTACATGCTTAGTTCCCACCGTGAATCATGGAGGAGGAGGTGTGATGTGTGGTGGTGCTTTGCTGGTGACACTGTCTGTGATTTATTTAGAATTCAAGGCACACTTAACCAGCATGGCTACCACAGCATTCTGCAGCGATACGCCATCCCATCTGGTTTGTACTTAGTGGGACTATCCAGGCTGTGTAAGGGCTATTTGACCAAGAAGGAGAGTGATGGAGGGCTGCATCAGATGACCTGGCTTCCACAATCACCCGACCTCAAACCAATTGAGATGGTTTGGGATGAGTTGGACTGCAGAGTGAAGAAAAAACAGCCAACAAGTGCTCAGCATTTGTGGGAACTCCTTCAAGACTGTTGGAAAAGCATTCCAGGTGAAGCTAGTTGAGAGAATGTCAAGAGTGTGCAAAGCTGTCATCAAGGCAAAGGGTGGCTACTTTGAAGAATATAAAATATATTTTGATTTAACACTTTTTTGGTTACTACATAATTCCATATGTGTTATGTCATAGTTTATGTCTTCACTATTATTCTACAATGTAGAAAATAGTAAAAACAAATATAAACCCTTGAATAAGTAGTTGTGTCTATAAACTTTTGACTGGTACTGTATGTCAGGCTTGGATTCGCCATGCCAAAAGGTTTTTCCCCAGGTGCATGAACAATGGGGATATTTACTGCAATTTCCATAAGAACATATGGCCAAATGCTCAAGACAGGCTTGATGCAAACTAATGCCTGCTAAATATTGTTTCTTTCATTTGATTACATTGTGAAAGATGCAGTGCATTCGGAAAGTATTCAGAAACCTTGAATTTTTCCACAGCCTTAAAATAGACTAAAATAAATACCTTGTATTCAGACCCTCTGCTATGAGACTCCAAATTGAGCTCAGGTGGATCCTGTTTCCATTTATCTTCCTTGAGATGTGTCTACAACTTCATTGGAGTCCACCTGTGGTAAATTCAATTGATTGGACATGATATGGAAAGGCACACACCTGTCTATATAAGGGCCGACAGTTGACAGTTCAGGTCAGAGCAAAAAACCAAGCCATGAGGTTGAAGGAATTGTCCTTAGAGCTCCGAGACATTGTGTTGAGACACAGATCTGGGGAAGGGTACCAAAAAATGTCTGCAGCATTGAAGGTCCCCAAGAACGCAGTGGCCTCCATCATTCTTAAACTGAAGAAGTTTGGAACCACCAAGACTCTTCTTAGAGCTGGCTGCCTGGCCAAACTGAGCAATCGGGGGAGAAGGGCCTTGTTCAGGTAGGTGAACAAGAACCTAATGGTCACATTGACAGAGCTCCAGAGTTCCTCTGTGGAGATGGAAGAACCTTCCCGAAGGACAACCATCTCTGCAGCACTCCACCAATCAGGCCTTTATGGTAGACAGCCAGCTTGGAGTTTGCCAAAAGGCACCTAAAGACTCTCAGACCATGAGAAACAAGATTCTCTGGTCTGAATGTTTGAGAAGATCTGCAGAGAAGAATAGGGGAAACTCCCCATAGACAGGTGTGCCAAGCTTGTATCGTCATACCCAAAAAGACTTGAGGTTGTAATGTAAATGTAATCTTTTTTTAAATTCATAAATGAGCAAAAATGTCTAAAAACCTGTTTTTGCTTTGTCATTATGGGGTATTGTGTGTAGATTGAAGAGGGGGAAAAAACTATTGAATCCATTTTAGAATAAAGGATGTAACGTAACAAAATGTGGAAAAAGTGAAGGGGTCTGAATACTTTCCGAATGCACTGTGTCTTCAATGATCACACCTTTGATCACATGAGATAGAAATTATGGAAATTTGATGTTCAGTCAATTTTATTTATTTAACCTTTATTTTTATCAGGGAGTCATACTGAGACCAAGGTCTCTTTTACAGATGAGCCCTGAATTACAGAAAATACACATCAAAATGCAAGCAGAAAGAAAAACATGGTCATAAAAAACAAACACATTCTTTATTAATAAAGTTCTCAATCAGATTTCTGAATTTCCCTAGACGCAGGAGAACATCAAATTTAAGAACATTTAAAAGATTGTTCCACAAATATGGTGCAAGAAAACTAAAAGCTGATTTACCTAATTCAGTAGAGACCAAAGGAATTTCCAGAGTTAGCCATCCCTGAGACCAAGTGTGGTACAGTAACTCACATGTCTAAAGTTTAGTAATGATGTTAGGTCTAGTGGGACGTTTTGTAAAAGGGCTTTATAAATGAAAACATAGCAATGTATCAAACTATGTGACATCAAAGAGGGCCGTTGTCGCCCGTAATAAAGCGCAGTGCGCTATGATAAACTGCATCTAACATTTTTAATGAAGTGGCAGCTGCGTTCATATACAGTTGTGGCCAAGTTTTGAGAATGACAAGTGTTGGTCTCCACAAAGTTTGCTGCTTCAGTGTTCTTAGATCTTTATGTCAGTAGTTACTATGGTACTCTGAAGTATAAATACAAGTATTCCATAAGTGTCATAGGCTTTCATTGACAATGACATTCAGTTTATGCAAAGAGTCAATATTTGCAGTGTTGACCCTTCTTTTTCAAGACCTCTGCAATCTGCCCTGGCATGCTGTCAATTAACTTCTGGGCCACATCCTGACTAATGGCAGGCCATTATTGCATAATCAATGCTTAGAGTTTGTCAGAAGTTGTGGGTTTTTGTTTGTCCACCCGCCTCTTGAGGATCGACCACAAGTTCTCAATGGGATTAAGGTCTGGGGAGTTTCCTGGCCATGGACCCAAAATGTCGATGTTTTGTTTCCCGAGCCACTTAGTTATCACTTTTGCCTTATGGCAAGGTGCTCCATCATGCTGGAAAAGGCATTGGTCGTCACCAAACTGTTCTTGGATGGTTGGGAGAAGTTGCTCTCGGAGGTGTTGGTACCATTCTTTATTCATGGCTGTGTTCTTAGGCAAAATTGTGAGTGAGCCCACTCCCTTGGCTGAGAAGCAACCCCACACATGAATGGTCTGAGGATGCTTTACTGTTGGCATGACACAGGACTGATGGTAGCGCTCACCTTGTCTTCTCCGGACAAGGTGTTTTCTGGATGGTCCAAACAATCGGAAAGGGGATTCATCAGAGAAAATGACTCTACCCCAGTCCTCAGCAGTCCAATCCCGGTACCTTTTGCAGAATATCAGTCTGTCCCTGATGTTTTTCCTGGAGAAAAGTGGCTTCTTTGCTGCCCTTCTTTACACCAGGCCATCCTCCAAAAGTCTTTGCCTCACTGTGCGTGCAGATGCACTCACACCTGCCTGCTGCCATTCCTGGGCAAGCTCTGCACTGGTGGTGCCCCGATCCCGCAGCTGAATCAACTTTAGGAGACGGTCCTGGCGCTTGCTGGAATTTCTTGGGCGCCCTGACGCCTTCTTCACAACAATTGAACCTCTCTCCTTGAAGTTCTTGATGATCCGATAAATGGTTGATTTAGGTGCAATCTTACCAGCAGCGATATCCTTGCCTGTGAAGCCCTTTTTGTGCAAAGCAATGATGAAGATTTCAAGCACCACCCTCCTTTTAAAGCTTCCAGTCTGTTATTCTGACTCAATCAGCATGACAGAGTGATCTCCAGCCTTGTCCTCGTCAACACTCTCACCTGTGTTGACGAGACAATCACTGACATGATGGCAGCTGGTCCTTTTGTGGCAGGGCTGAAATGCAGTGGAAATGGTTTTTGGGGATTAAGTTCATTTTCATGGCAATTAATTGCAATTCATCTGATCACTCTTCATAACATTCTGGAGTATATGCAAATTGCCATCATCAACACTGAGGCAGCAAACTTTGTGGAGACCAATACTTGTGTCATTCTCAAAACTTTTGGCCACGACTATTTCTATAGAAGCAGACAATTTGTGTATTCTCAGCTTCTTAACTCATCAATATGCTTTTCAAAAGACAGCTTTTCATCTATCCAAAGTCGGTATTGTTAATGTAAACAGTAAAAAGTGCAGGACCCAAAATCGATCGATACGGGACAACTTTCGTAATATCCAGGAAACATGATTTAACACCATCCATAGATAAACATTGAGTTCTATCTGTCAAGTAATTTTTAAACCGGTTACGTGCAGCCTGGTCTACGCCAATTGGGGAAGCCTATGAATTAGCAGTGAGTGAGTATCGAAAGCCTATGACAGGTCAATGAAGAGGGCAGCGCAATGTTGCCTTTTATCCATACAGTGAACCACATCATTTATAACTAGGGATGCAGCAGAGATAGTGCTAGGCAAGAAAGCCAGGCAAGAAAGTTTAGAAATAGGTTGATAATATAAGGGTCACCACCTTTGTGAAGGGGGAGTACATGGGCCGCCTTCCAAACCTTGTTAATGGTACAAGATATAATTGTCAGATTACAAATATGAGTTCATGATTCAATGATTTGGCAATGAGGGGGGCAGAGCTGCAGAAAAAATGGATCAAACATATCAGCTCCAGTGGATTTTTTTTTTTTTACATCAATCTTAAGCAAGTTATCTAGCACATCACAGATTGTAAATTGTTGAAATGAAAACAAATATTCACTAGAAGTTGGGGTTAAACGGTCTAGCCAGCTAGAGGCTGGCAGAGGGAAGAGCAGTCGATTGACTGACCAGGGTAATGCATTATGGGTAGTGCAAGTGTATTGCCTAATGTGAAAACAGTGTAATGTAATGTAATTTACAGTACTGTAGCATACTACATTCAAATGGCAATTTTGAAACGTATCTTACATTTTGTTGCTATTGTATTAACTGGTACATTGAGAAGATATCATTATCTTGTGTTTTAGTGATTAAACCAATGTGCTCATTTTATTTCACAGTAAACATATATTTTGCATCAATGGTTGTGTGGTGAAAGATGTCTTCAAGGAAAATGAATGCACAATGAAAAGCTTTGCAACATGTAAGACTGGCTGCGTTACAAGTGTTACCAGTTTTGAGTTTTGTACTAAGATTTTTGAAAATTCACCAAAGCGATAAAAAAAACGTCTTATTGCAGCCTTCAAGCTGTACTAATATATTGAATCCAATCACTGATAATGCAGTTGGAACATTGATTTTAAAATGAATTATTAATTGCAATGCAACAGTCGCATGCTGTAATGACTTCTGCAGTACATCATGCTACGTGTGTGCGTGCGTGTACAGGTACCTGCGTCTGTCTGAGAGCAACATCCGCACTCTGCTCCAACAGTGTAAGGACAGTGGCATCGACATGGACATCCATCCTCATATGAAAGACTCTGACATTGATATCAGCAAGCTATTCAAGGACTCTCCCTCTCCATCCCCGAGATTATATGAGATACAGACACAGATAGACACTCACAAATCACGAACACACACATGATAAATACATTATTGTAAAGTGCAGTGATCATAGCTTCATAACTGTGATCTGTCCTTTATATCTTCAAAATACTATAAATGGGTTTTCTTTTTTGTGCTGCGTCTAAAATAAAAGCTATCAAAATTAATTGACAAATTCAACGAGTCAAGTCATGAGGTAAAAAAAAACTCAAATTTACCAAAGATACTGTACATAATGACGAGATGGTCATGTCTCCGACCTAACAATGGCAGCTTATCGCTGTATTCCCACGTGGACATATTTTGACAGGCGTGGACCCTCTCGCTTCGCTGCTTCCTCTCTAGTAAAATGTGACAATATGCAGTGTTTCCATTAGGCCACTAGAGGGAGCTGGTTAAGCAGCAGAGTGGTGGATAATTTTTTATTTATTTTTATTGAACCTTTATTTAACTAGGCAAGTCAGTTAAGAACAAATTCTTATTTACAATGACAGCCTACACCGGCCAAACTCGGATGACGCTGGGCCAATTGTTCGCCGCCCTATCACAGCCGGTTGTGATAGTCTGGATTTGAACCAGGTTGTCTGCAGTGACACCTCTAGCACTGAGATGCAGTGTCTTAGACCACTGCGCCACTTGGGAGCCCCTATCATCACCTTTTTGGTCTCTGTCTGTCTGGCCGTCTGTCTGTCTACTCACATCAATAAACAATTTCCGCCCTGAACAGCTCCCATTGGCCCATCTGGATGGTATTCTACTGGCATAAATACAACCTACAGGAAACAGGTTTTCTGAGCGAAATATCACATAAGATGAACAAACACACATACAGTATTCATGACATTACAGCCTGTCTATTCGAAAGTGATGTTAACAACCTTGTACATTTTTCTCACATGCTTTAACTATCGCCTCCTGGTATTTTGAGGTCCTAAATAAATTTGTTGTATATAGACATGTCAAATCTAGCAATGATTATTTAAACAAAAAGGGCAAACAAACTTCAGTTCAATTAATCTTTATTAAATCATACAGCAGATAAAAAACATTAAGGCAAACTAGCTGTGAGCAATAATTGCATGATGGAAAGTAATAATTTAATACAAGGCTGATCTGTTAATATGAAACATTTAACATTAATAAAGCCAGCCAGAAAAACAAAAGCTGCTGGTATGAACCCAAAGATGAAAACGCCATACTTATTTCAACTGGGTGTATTATGGCTGATTTCGAGCTGTCCAAGCGATTCAATGCAATGGTGGACAGGTACTGTCTGTGTGTGTGTGTGTGTGTGTCTTGCAGGTAAGCGTTTTTCATCATAAATCTTGTTCTTGTCAGCTCTGCAGCGGTCACTAGCTGGCACAGACACAAAGTCATCAAATCAGATTTTAAACCTAACCTTAACCACACTGCTAACCCCTATGCCTAACCCTAACCTTAAATTAAGACCAAAACACATTTTTTTTACAATATAGCCAGTTTGGACTTTACAGCTGGCCTATCTAAGGGGAAAACGCTCAGTTCGGCCTCCAGGACAAAACTCATGACAAAAGTAAACCTGTGCGTGTGTGTGTGTGTGCATACGTGCTGACATAGTTATGGGTAAGTCAGTAAAGTGCAGATATTTGCCTTTTCATTATAGTCTTCAAAATAAATAGCCTACAACTGTTTGATCCTCCATTGTTCTTGACTCTTACCTGACCAAGTGAGTAGGGAGGTTTCTGTGAACAATTTTTTGAGTCAATGTTTCATTGCATCATGATTGATCTAAACATACACTCACCGGTCACTTCATTGCTAGTACCGGGTTGGACCCCCTTTTGCCTTCAGAACTGCCTTAATTCTTCGTGGCATAGATTCAACAAGGTGCTGGAAACATTCCTCAGAGATTTTAGTCCATATTGACATTATAGCATCACACAGTTGCTGCAGATTTGTCGGCTGCACATCCATGATGCAAATCTCCCGTTCCACCACATCCTCAAAGGTGCTCTATTGGATTTAGATCTGGTGACTGTGGAGGCCATTTGAGTACAGTGAACTCATTGTCATGTTCAAGAAACCAGTTTGAGATGTGAGCTTTGTGACATGGCGCGCTATCCTGCTAGAAGTAGCCATTAGAAGATGGGTACACTGTGGTCATTAAGGGATGGACATGGTCAGCAACAATACTCAGGTAGGTTGTGGCGTTTAAACAATGCTCAATTGGTACTAGACCATCTGCTTCAAGGTTCGACGTGTTGTGTGTTCAGAGATGCTCTTCTGCATACCTTGGTTGCAACGAGTGGTTATTTGAGTTACTGTTGCCTTTCTATCAGCTCGAACCAGTCTGTCCTCTGCCATCAACAAGGCATTTTCGCCCAGAGAACTGCCGTTCACTGGATATTTTCTCATTTTCTGATCATTCTCTGTAAACCCTAGAGATTGTTGTGCGGGAAAATCCCAGTAGCACTTTCTGAAATACTCAAACTAGCCCGTCTGGCCCCAACAACCATGCCACGTTCAGTCACTTAAATCACCTTTCTTCCCCATTCTGATGCTTGGTTTGAACTTCAGCAGATCATCTTGACCATGTTTACATGCCTAAATGCATTGAGTTGCTGCCACGTGATTGGCTGATTAGATATTTGCGTTAACGGACATTTGTACCTAATGAAGTGGCGGGTGAGTGTAATTTCAAAACAAATTTAATCAAATCAAACGAATACAATTGATACATTTATAAGGCCTATAAATACTGTAGATAAGACATTTGGTTGTTTCGCCCCAACTTTAGTAAGGAGCAATATGATTGCTGAACTTGGATACAGATGATGAGCCTCTTTCTCTGTGTCATGTAAGACAATGCCTGAGAAGGGAACATCGGTTTGTCCCCTGGAGAGCCCATCCTCCAGAAACCTCTTACACTGACACAATTAAATAACAGCTAAATGGTTCATATATGTAGGGAGATACAAGCCCATTGGATGGAAGAATGAGCCGTTGACAGAAATGGGGTCACAAAAAGGACAATTTTTTTTTGTTTTTTTATCTCCAAAGTCAACCCCAGATCTGCCAGTGGACGTACTATTGCAAACAGAGTCTGACTGTGGACTGCTTCTCTTGCAACACTATAAAAGCAAATAAAAGAACGGATGGATCTTAGAAGTATCTAGAAGGCCGCATTACTAGTGTCATTGCTGAGGTGCTGTGCCATGACAAGGAAGTATATACTGTAGGCGTGTTATAGTGTAAGGAAGAAAGACAGAGGAAGAGGGTGAAAAGCATAAAAACCCACCCCGCTCTTAGTCCGCCAGCCCCAAACCCCCACCCCACTGTCCTACTGGTCCAGAGAGAGTCCCACTCACTCCATTTTCTTGGTCCATTCCATGTCATCACTCCGAGGCGTGTGACCCGTCACTCTCTCTATCAACCTCTCCATCCTCCGCCAGAAGCCCACCTTGTCCAGAGGGTAGTTCAACCACCCTGAGAAAGAGAGGAATGGAATAAAAAAAATAAAAAAATAAGAACGATGAAAATTGAGAGCGAGGGGAATGGGAAGAAATACATGAGGCAAGTTAACAAAAAGGAAGATATCAAACGAAACATGCAGACATCCCCCACACCACATTGTGTTCTAGGCGGCAGCAGATACAGAAGCTCTCAGAGGATCACTGCTCCCTGGGGAGAGGAAGGAGATCTGGCTAAGGCACCAGAGTAATGCACACACTTAGTTATAAATATGTACTGCATCTCCACACATCTCTATACATCACACAGGGCCTGCTGAACTCAAATACCTCACATCCACCATCCACCCTGAGCCATGCTATAGAATCAGACACCCACTCCCAGGAGGGTTGGACATCAAAGACGTTTTTAGTATTACACATACACAGGAAGGACATGCACACAAACGCACGTTCACACTTTATTTGGATCCACAAAGATACTGGACGCAATGTAGGAATTGGCACACACACACAGGTATATACATTATTGATAGAGAAATACACATACACATTCAGGGATACACTATTTATAAGCACTGTGCACACGCACATCAAATAGCCTATAGGGATCCAGTACATACTGTACACACAGTACATACACATACAGTGAGTTGTCATGACTGTCCTGTGAGGATCCAATGGGTCAGATCAGCTTGGCAATGGTTGACAGTAACCAGACCTCTCTTACCCACAGAAGAGGGGAGGAGGGAGCTGGTGGGGGTTGACAACTCACACCCTGTCGTAAATTAAAGGAGAGGAGACCTAGCATCTCCCTCTCCAGTATTAACCAAAATAATTTCTTTGTTAACTCCCGCCGAAACTCTAACATTCTCTAAATCGAATACTGGAACAATATTTCTAACATAAGATCGTGGGGAATTGTCAGATGAGCTCTATGGAAAACTAACGTCATATGGGTTGTTATTTTGTGATGTCATTAAAAACATTACAGAGGAAACACTAACTAGGAATGTATGTACACTACATGTACAAGGTTTTCATCCAATGCGTTGAGCATTTAATATGAAAAATGATTAAAGTATCTTTGTTAAGATAGGAATGTGATTTTAGGAGCCATAAGAGATAATAGTTTTACATTAATTTGTACAAGTAAGTAGCCATGCACTTGAGTGAGGTCAGAGAACGCGTTAGCCTCACAAATCGCCCCTTTTGAAAAACGGTATAAATTGATGGTTTAAGAATATCAGACCAGAAAAGCGTGAAGCGGTCAGTACACGTTTGAAATGGTTGGAACTTTGAACCTCATCACGAGGTGAAGAAAATAAACTCCTGTCCCAGACTAGACCAGAACAATGCAGGCTGCAGCTGCGAGTGTAAAGTGGTTCAAACTCTGACTATCAACACGAGGTGGAGAGAGGAGAAAACTGCCCTCTCAAACAATCACTGGTACGGCTGATTAGCTGTCCTAAGTCAAATATCCCCCCCTTCAATTTCTGTGTAACAAGCCGCCATATGTTGTCAGTCCGTTAGGGACCCTTTTCTCATGTATTAACTGTGTATGTTTATTCTGTGTTATTATTTTGTTAGATTTTAGCAGATCCAAGAAGGTTACGACTGTTCAGAATGATGATATGATAAGAGGTTATGATTTAATATGTTGACTGTTTTATGGATGTGATAGGTAAAGACCTTTTAGAGTTTAATTCGGAAGGTGGTAACTCTTTAAACAACTTCTTCCGTGGTGCCCCAAATTCCTAATGAGTTCATTGTTACATGATTAATTAAAAAAAATCGGGAAGCATTTAAACACAGGTAGTTGATTCGATAAATAACAGTCATCAGATTAATGAAAGTAAAGTCATGACAGAGTGTATACAGTGAGTGCATACAGTGATTATAAATACAGTGAGTGCTTTGCATGCTTGCATACAGTGTAGTGTGTTGCGTTGTGGCTGTAGTGTGTCTGCAGTCCCTCTGTCCCTCTGGTGACCCTCTCTCTCCAAGAGGCGAGCAAAGCAGCTCTGCTTGTTTGTTTGATTTCTCCTCTCTCTCCCCATGCAGGCCTATTTGTTAGCACTGACAGCAGGTTAGCATTAAATATACATGGAGATTGTCAGCCACTGGCACACACAAAGGCAGGCGGCAGGCCGCGGGGACCCAGGCAGGGAGGGTGGAGGAGCGGGGACAGAGCTGTGGCGCTCCCCTGTGGCTGCTCCCCCCTCCACTCTACTCATCACAGCACCCCCCCTGAGGTTAGGGACCAGGAAGATGGTGGGGGGAGGGTGTCAGTAAGACTGTTCACACACACACACCACTCTGCACACACATCTGTTTTCCATAGGGGGGCAGGGTGACACACAAGCATCCTCTCTCCAGTGCACTCTCTCAGACACACACTGAATACTCAATGTGGATCTCTTACTGGGGTCTAATGCCCACACGCACACGCACACGCACACGCATAACCAAACAGATTGCTTTTCCAGGTTATTTATATCTACCACCCACAGACGGCAGCCATCATGAATGGATGGACCTTTCAATGGAAGACACCATTTGAAAATTCTTCTTGGTTTCTCGGTTTCTATTAGCACGGCTGTTAGCTCACCCGTGTTTAGTACATTGTCATATGAACGTTTATGGTTTCTTCTAGTGGTAAGTCTCAGGGAGATAGCTTCTATGAGCGTGGAATGGTGCATGATATTGCAGTGCACTTGGTAGGTGGATCTCTGCATTTTACCTATACTGTTCAACACTACACTGCTGTAGAGATCACTAATGTTTGATCAGTGACAATTCCTCTGCAAATATGCAGTGGCTTACTGTTCGTAGCCATGGTGATGCTGTGGTTACAGTAGGCGGTATGTCAGTTATGTGTTACAGTAGCCATGGTGATGCTGTGGTTACAGTAGGCGGTACGTCAGTAATGTGTTACAGTAGCTATGGTGATGCTGTGGTTACAGTAGGTAGTATGTTAGTAATGTTTTATAGTAGGAAATACATGTGGTTATGCAGTAGTAGGCAGTATGTCAGTACAGTACCCCACAGTACTGTGTATTACCTTTGGCTATGTAGTAGTAATAAGTATATTAGTTCAGTACTGTATAGTACATAGTGTATACACTGAGTATACCAAACATTAGGAACACATTCCTAATATTGAGTTGAGTACGTTTTACAGGGATACTGGCCCATGTTGACTCCAATGCTTCCCACAGTTGTGTCAAGTTGGCTGGATGTCCTTTGGGTGCTGGACCATTCTTGAAACAGGAAACTGTTGAGCATGAAAAAACCAACATAGTTGCAGTTCTTCACATAAACCAGTGTACCTGGCACCTACTACCATACCCCGTTCAAAGGCACTTCATTGTTTTGTCTTGCCCATTCACCCTCAATGGCTCACATACACAATCCATGTCTCAATTTTCTCCTCCCCTTCATCTACACTGATTGAAGTGGATTTAACAAGTGACATCAATAAGGGATCATAGCTTTCACCTGGATTCACCTGGTCAGTCAATGTCATGGAAAGAGCAGGTGTTCTTAAAGTTTCCTCAGTGTAGTATCTGAAGTGAAAGCAGTATGTCAGTACAGTATTGTATAGTACCTGTTGTGATGCAGTAGTAGGTCTCGTGAGGGGACACGTGGTGGATGCGGTGGTGTTTCCGGGGTAACACCAGGTGATAGTCCTGCAGAAGCGTCACCCAGCGGGGAAGACCAAAGTAGGAGTGAGACCATTTATGGATCTGATTGGTTAACGTCACAAAGACTGCCAGTGCAAACAGAAAGCATTGCCAGGGGTAGGTCTCTGCTAGGGCATCTGAGAGAGAGTGCGAGAGAGAGAGAGAGAGAGAGAGAGAGAGAGAGATTCGTTGTTGAGGGAGATAATTGTTACATTCATTGAAAATGATAAGGGGGTATCAGTATGTCTGAAGCATCTTCACATATAAATGAGTAACCTACTTTATACTACTTAGTATAAAACAGTACAGTATTATCAGCATATTTTGGATAACCAGTGTTGGTGAGATGACTAGAAAGCCTAGAAAGTTGTGGTGGAGTCTGGTTTCTGTTTGGCTCCACTCTCACACTGGTCTTACTTGTTAATCCATATCCCCCTCTCCACTCACCCTGATTCTCAGCGAGCAGCAGACATGACAGATGTGGATTTCTCCCTGTCACCCGCCAAGGCTTCCCTGCCCTCCGCCCTGTCTCTGTCTCCTCTTACTGTGACACGGCTCATGACAGGGTCAGTGACCTCTTGCTCGCTCTGAGCCACCCTGAAGCCCTGACATCATGTCTCTCGTAAAACACATCACCCTGTCATGGTCTGTCTGTCTGTCTGTCTGTCTGTCTGTCTGTCTGTCTGTCTGTCTGTCTGTCTGTCTGTCTGTCTGTCTGTCTGTCTGTCTGTCTGTCTGTCTGTCTGTCTGTCTGTCTGTCTGTCTGTCTGTCTGTCTGTCTGTCTGTCTGTCTGTCTGCAGCTCCTCTCTGCGTTGTGTCACACACACATCCTTTATGGATGAGACCTTGTTCATGTTGTAATGCATGTGTGTGTGTGTGTGTGTGTCCATCCTCTCTCTCTCACCTGGCTGGTATGTCAGAAACGTGTAGACCATTTGTGCTAGAGGCAGTATTGTGAGCATGCAGTTGTCCCCATTGGTCTCTATGAAGTCGTGTCGCGTTATGGCTGTGGGGTCAATGTGGTGTTCCCGGAATGGACGGATGAATGCCTGGAGAAAATGAGAACAAGATACAGGAGGAGGGGATGTAGTTAGAGGAACATCATTATCTTACATCTGAATATTCAGTGTAATCCAATCATGTCAGAATCAACGTAAGATGGGCTATGCATTGCAGATACCTCCTCATTATCTGAAGGGCAACAAAATACCAGAGATTTCCCAAAACAATAAAATGGTCATCAGGTGTCGTTACTGGTTGAAATCCGTCTTGAAGGACCATGGCAAATATTGGTACTTGTGCTTGGTTGGTAGATGTAGCTTTCACAGTGCTGTGTCCATTAAAACACAGGGAAGAGATGCTAAAGGAAGGATGTAAAAGGATGTATGAAAAAAGGATTGGAAGCTATATTATGTAAGTCAGTCAGGGTGTGTGCTATGGTTGGGAATGGGATTTTCTACATAAATCCTAAACCCTGGAGCGAGACATGATAACCTGTGTTTGAACTCCAAAGGGATTCCCAAACGTTTTGGCGCTATGGCAGTCAATTGAAAAACATTATAAGAGTATTTCTGATTGTCTTCTCAACTCACCATCACATACTTTTAATGTGGGGCTATGACAGTCAATAGCAAATTAGTCTGACATAACTAATGAGATGGGTGTGCTTGATGCATGTCGTGTTGGAGCTTCTCAAAGTCTGGGGGCTTGGTCGACAGTGCACACCTCATCTCTGCTGTCACATCTAACCTGGATCGATATTAGGTTTTAATGCAGACAAGAGCACTGAATCCAGCTTCACACAGATATGAGCTGGCGAAGGGTACCATGAGTTTTATGGTTCTTTCAAGACAACTGTCAACTCTGAAAAATAAGAGGTCAACTCATGACATCAGTGATCTTCAGGTCGGAAGGTCTGAGCTCTAGAAAGAGGCCAGAGTTCCCGAGTTGGAATTCCGCGTTGGATGACCATTCAAAACTATTTTACCCAGTCTGAGCTCGTTTTTTCCAAATTCCCAGTTGTCTTGAACGCACTAAAGTCGGAAGTCAGAGATGTCAGAGTTCCCAGTTGTTTTGAATGCGGTATTAATGGTCAGAGGGAGACAGCAGGGTATTTCCTTTGAGTCAGGAACCAAAATTCCTCCGTAGTGACCCGTGAAGGCAGCATTTGGTCTCGACAGCTCGATCAGTTGTTCGATTTCACTTACTGCCATGTCAACTGAGCCAGGATCACAGTCAAATCAATTGGAAGTAGGTCCCAAAGTGCTCTTCCAAGCATTGGAGGTGAGCAGTCATCACTCATGTGGGACACTTAGTGATGCTGTTTTCTGTTAGTTTTCTGCCGAGGGAAGGGGGCATGGTATGCTTTTGAAAGACTCTCTCTCCAATAAGAATTATTTCCGGCTTCCCAAGTGGTGCAGTGGTCTAAGGCACTGCATCGCAGTGCTAGAGGCGTCACTAGTTCGACCGGGAGACCCATGATGCGGGCACACAATTGGCCCAGCGTCGTCCGGGTTAGGGGAGGGTTTGGCCGGCCGGGATTTCCTTGTCCCATCGCGCTCTAGTGACTCCTTGTGGCGGGCTGGGCGAATGCACGCTGACTGCAGTCACCAGGTGTACAGTGTTTCCTCTGACGCATTGGTGTGGCTTCCGGGTTAAGCAAGCAGTGTGTCAAGAAGCAGTGCGGCTTGGCATGGTCGTGTTTCGGAGGACGCATGGCTCTTGACCTTCGCCACTCCCGAGGGAGTGATGGGACAAGACTAACTACCAATTGGATATCACAAAATTGGAGAGAAAAATGCGTAGAATCTTTCCAACAAAGCCTTGGTGTGGAATAGAAAATGTTCATGCTCTGATCCCTTATCTCCACATAGTTTTGCGAACAGGCGTGCCAGCAATGGACGTGATTTGATGTAGTTTACAATCAAAGTTACCCTCCCAGAGTTCTGTGCTCAGCTCTTTTGTTGCAGGTTGCTCTAGGTGTATCATACAATGTGTCCATATGGCAGAGGAAGACACATTCATAACTAGAGTGCAGAGGCCTGCCCACCATACCGCCATAGATGGAGCCCCATCTGTGCAAAAGCCCACCATTCGATCCCTTTGAATCTCTGTTTTTCGTCAATATAGCCACGCAGCACACTGATGTGAGTTTCTATGCCTCTGCTCCCCCACACATTGTGGCCACACAATCCCCCCACCATCAATTGTGGCTCAAAGTCTCTGCAATAGTGAGTGGTTTCATAGCATAGCTGGCTTAGCCATTCACTGTGGGAAGGATTCGTGCAACGGTCAAGTGTGACCTTTTCCAATGATCTAAGGGTGCTCTCTGGTTGAATTGTATCTTTTAGATTTTAATAATTTTAATTTAGATTTTTAAGGTTAACCATATTACATTGATTTTGATATGCAAATAATTTTGTATATCTTTTTTTTCTTCCCAGATTTTGGGAAATTATCCCGCAATCCCATTTTCATAGTTTAAGAACCGCTGGGTTAGAGCCCGTCACTCCCGCGCTAAACTGAGACAGACACCTGACTGTAATAACGCGGGTGTCACAAATGAAAGGGACAGAGGGAGAGAATCGCATGAGAACAAAGAGTAAACACACAAAGGTAATTTAGTTCCCACATAAAAAGAGGAATATTTTGGCGCCACATTACCATAGCGTGTCAATAACGGTAAAAAAAGTAATTATCCTGTGTTTGTAGGCAGAACTCAATCACATGTATATCTCAGGACGCATTGAGACACTGCTAGAGCAAGGGACACTATCTGTCGATATTTTGACGATTATCTTCCCTTTGTTCTCTTCTCCGGGTCTGTGAGATTAAAGGAGTGGTAAACCCGAGACGGCACACAGAGCGGGTGTGTGGACTGCAGCCGCCCCGAGTCACACCAGCACTAATCCCACATCGTTTAACGGCTTGCCTCGCCCGCCTTTCACGAATCAGGACTCACATCTACCATCGCCCAGGCAACCAGGCCATGGAAAGGAAATGTCCCTCCCCTCACCCTCGACTACGGACTGAACTGGTTTAAGACGTTCAATTAGAGTTTTTTCTCCTCTAATCACTGTCATTAATGATTCTCCCTCAAGTGAAGTTTTTGGTTTGAACCTCGGGACAAAACGGCGTTTCCATCCACTAAGTGTTTCCTTTAATCTGCCGGTTAAGGGTCTTAAAGCACTCCTTTCTGGATGTCTGTAAATTCCCTCGCTCTTTTTGAAGTCCGATCGTTCCCAGGTGGCGAATCCTAATTATCCCAGACAGCAAAAGGATAGACAGCGAGCAGCGGTCATGTTACGGAGTCAGAGCAGTAACCGCTGCACAGCGGGGCGGCAGGCTGAACAGGGGCTGAGCCGCTCTGGAACTCCAACCAGACAGGCTGCTGATGAAAGGAGTGCAGGCAGCAGGCCCGGGCCCCTTAGCTGGAACTACAGGGGGCAGGCAGGCTGCTCTGCTAGGATGGCCCCCCACTGCCTTACCAGGGCACAGGTATGTTTGAGGAATATACTACAGAGGAGAACACACGGCCTTTGTTGCAGTACAGTAACACACAGTAGCCAATATGTAGGCCCCTACATATCTAGAAGAAAGGTCCCTGTCTAACAATTGGGCTATTTAACAATTTGTTCATGTTTAATTGTACACCTTTAACACTAGGTGTCTAGGTGTTCAGAATGTACAGTAAGGGCTATTTGACCAAGAAGGAGAGTGATGGAGTGCTGCATCAGATGACCTGGCCTCCACAATCACCCGACCTCCACCCAATTGAGATGCCTCGGGATGAGTTGGACCGCAGAGTGAAGGAAAAGCAGCCAACAAGTGCTCAGCATATGTGGGAACTCCTTCAAGACTGTTGGAATAGCATTCCTCATCAAGCTGGTTGAGAGAATGCCAAGAGTGTGCAAAGCTGTCATCAAGGCAAAGGGTGGCTACTTTGAAGAATATATAATATATTTGAATCTTTTACATTATTTCTAATATTCCTAGTGACTATGATTCATGTGTAGTCTAATATGTGGGGAGTCGTTCCTGTCATTTCAGAAAGCCCTAAGACCCACCATCTCAGATTGTTCTGAAATCTGTTTTCTGTAATTAGAAACAGACAAGATAAGCATTCCTGCAACCTTCTTTTGTTGATAGCTTAATTTCTCAGAGTTCAAATAGTCTAACTGATTGTACCCAAACTGGCCATTTCAATTTATAGAACTCATAATGGATATATAAAAATAATAAAAGGGCAGTAGCAGGAACAGTGGCTTCTAGTGGGCAAAACCTGGTACCTTCAGTTAATTTTGGGGAAAATGCAAGCGACTTCAAATGCGATTTCTTTCTGAACAGGGGAAAAAAATATCACCAAATTCACTGAGAATACATTACTTAGTAGTTAGTATGAATAAACAATACTCCAAGTCGCAGCTTCATACAACTTGTCAAACATAGAGAACTGATACTGTACACTGGCCATTGGGGTGGGGTTTGGGGGGATCCGTGGAAGGTGTCTGACCATTTATTTGGATTCCTCTCATTTTAATCATTGTTAAGAAGAGGTTTTTGTGCAAATCGTGTACTATATTTATTTAATATTATATGAATCCTTTAAATTGAAATGGCCAATTTGGGTGCAATTTCTCAGAGATCAAATTATATATATATATATATATATATAATAATGTTGCATAAATGCTTATCTTATCGGTTTCTAACTACAGAAACAATTTCAAAACAATTTGAGATGGTGGGTGTCGAAATCCTCTATTGTGGTGGAACGAATACAGTCAAAATACTATACTTTATAATATTATGTATGCAGTATAACATAAATCACTGTGAAGATCAGTGACGCCATTACACATAGTGATACACAATCATAAGCAGAGTTGGAGATCGAAATGCCAATTCCCACCTGAATCCCTTTCTCCCCCTGTCCCCCTGACCCCTGACCCCTGACAATGGTACAATAAGCAGAAATACATACAGAGACAGCGATTCATCACCTCAAGGATGACACCCACCACACCGCACAACATAAGGGCCAGGTGCTCTTTTAATTGGACAGGATAAGAGTGACCTTTTCTTTAATTGGAGGAGGGGAGCATGACCAAGTTGTGCGCATGCATTAATACGGAGCCCAGGGTGCGGCAAAGTGTAGGGGGTGGGCAGGGGTGGCTGTGGTATGGGCCGGGGGGTCCAGGCAGAAATGTAGTGGTATATCCTGGGGGATAGGATGACATTTTGCTTAGAGCAGCCAAGGGAGGATGAACCACTACAGACCAATAAAGCCCAGTGCTACTGTATGGTAATAACCCTGGATGGCTGTGCCCTTCACACAGCTGGGATGTAGGGGGGACAGGAAGGGGGAGACTGGCAGGACGGTGGGCTTGGGTGTGCTGGGCGGTGGATTGCAAAAGCACAGGTATACAGACAGTATGGGTGTGACTTTACTGATATAACTAATTGAGAAATGGGATTATATTATGTTTAGCCTTTGTTTTTCCTAACAATCCCTCATATGACTGATATGTATGTACAGTACCTTCAGAAAGTATTCATACCCTTTGACTTATTCCACATTTTGTTGTGTTACAGCCTGAATTAAAAATATATCGACATAATACCTCATAATGGCAAAGTGAAAACATGCTTTTAGAAATGTTTGTAAATGAATTGAAAATGAAATACAGAAATGTACAATTAACATAAGTATCCACACCCCTGAGTCAATACATGTTAGAATCACCTTTGGCAGCGATTACAGCTTTGAGTATTTATGGGTAAGTCTAAGAGCTTTGCACAATATTTCATTATTCTTTAAAAAATGAATTATTCTTAAAAATATTCTTCCAGCTCTGTCAAATTGGTTGTTGATCATTGCCAGAGAACCATTTTCAAGTCTTACCATAGATTATCAAGCATATTTAAGTCAAAACTGTAACTCGGCCACTCTTGAACATTCACTGTCTTCTTAGTAAGCAACTCCATTGTAGATTTGGCCTAGTGTTTTAGGTTATTGTTCTGCTGAAAGGTGAATTCATCTCCGAGTGTCTGGTGGAAAGCAGACTGAACCAGGTTTTCCTCTAGGATTTTGCCTGTGCTTAGCTCCATTACGTTTATTTTTTATCCTGAAAAACTCCTCAGTTCTTAACGATTACAATCATACCCATTACATGATGCAGCCACCACTATGCTTGAAAATATGGAGAGTGGTACTCTAATGTGTTTTTATTGGATTTGCCCCAAACAAAAACAACAAAAAAGGTAATTGCGTTGCCACTTTTTTGTCAGTATTATTTTAGTGCCTTGTTGCAAACAGGATGCATGTTTTGGAATATTTGTATTCTGTCAATTAGCTTAAAATCCATCCATCCATCCATCCATCCATCCATCCATCCATCCATCCATCCATCCATCCATCCATCCATCCATCCATCCATCCATCCATCTTGTGGAGTAACTACAATGTTGTTGATCCATCCTCAGTTTTCTCCTATCACAGCCATTAACGGTTTTAAAGTCACCATCGGCCTCTGTGAAATAGTAGTTTCCTACCTCTTCGGCAACTGAGTTAGGAAGGTAGCCTGTATCTTTGTAGTTATTGGGTGTATTGATACACCATCCAAAGTGTAATGAATAACTTCACCATGCTCAAATATATATTCAATGTCTGCTTCTTCTTTTTTTACTCATCTAACAATAGGCATTGGAAAACCTCCCTGGTCTTTGTGGTTGAATCTGCTTGAAATTCAATGCTTGTCCTTACAGATAATTGTACAGGTCGTGGCCAAAAGTTTTGAGAATGACAAAAGTATTGGTCTCCACAAAGTTTGCTGCTTCAGTGTTCTTAGATCTTTATGTCAGTAGTTACTATGGTACACTGAAGTATAATTACAAGTATTCCATAAGTGTCAAAGGCTTTCATTGACAATGACAATCAGTTTATGCAAAGAGTCAATATTTGCAGTGTTGACCCTTCTTTTTCAAGACCTCTGCAATCCGCCCTGGCATGCTGTCAATTAACTTCTGGGCCACATCCTGACTGATGGCTGGCCATTCTTGCATAATCAATGCTTGGAGTTTGTCAAAAGTTGTGGGTTTTTGTTTGTCCACCCGCCTCTTGAGGATCGACAACAAGTTCTCATTGGGATTAAGGTCGGGGGAATTTCCTGGCCATGGACCCAAAATGTTGAAGTTTTGTTCCCCGGGCCACTTAGTTATCACTTTTGCCTTATGGTAAGGTGCTCCATCATGCTGGAAAAGGCATTGGTCGTCACCAAACTGTTTTGGATGGTTGGGAGAAGTTGCTCTCGGAGGTGTTGGTACCATTCTTTATTCATGGCTGTGTTCTTAGGCAAAATTGTGAGTGAGCCCACTCCCTTGGCTGAGAAGCAACCCCACACATGAATGGTCTGAGGATGCTTTACTGTTGGCATGACACAGGACTGATGGTAGCGCTCACCTTGTCTTCTCCGGACAAGGTGTTTTCTGGATGGCCCAAACAATCGGAAAGGGGATTCATCAGAGAAAATGATTCTACCCCAGTCCTCAGCAGTCCAATCCCTGTGCCTTTTGCAGAATATCAGTCTGTCCCTGATGTTTTTCCTGGAGAGAAGTGGCTTCTTTGCTGCCCTTCTTTACACCAGGCCATCCTCCAAAAGTCTTCGCCTCACTGTGCGTGCAGATGCACTCACACCTGCCTGCTGCCATTACTGGGCAAGCTCTGCATTGGCGGTGCCCCGATCCCGCAGCTGAATCAACTTTAGGAGACGGTCCTGGCGCTTGCTGGACTTTCTTGGGCGCCCTGACGCCTTCTTCACAACAATTGAACCTCACTCCTTGAAGTTCTTGATGATCCGATAAATGGTTGATTTAGGTGCAATCCTACTAGCAGCAATATCCTTGCCTGTGAAGCCGTTTTTGTTCAAAGCAATGATGACGGCACGTGTTTCCTTGCAGGTAACCATGGTTGACAGAGGAAGAACAATGATTTCAAGCACCACCCTCCTTTTAAAGCTTCCAGTCTGTTATTCTGACTCAATCAGCATGACAGAGTGATCTCCAGCCTTGTCCTCGTCAACACTCTCACCTGTGTTAACGAGACAATCACTGACATGATGGCAGCTGGTCCTTTTGTGGCAGGGCTGAAATGCAGTGGATATGTATTTTGGGGATTAAGTTCATTTTCATGGCAAAGAGGGAATTTGCAATTAATTGCAATTCATCTGATCACTCTTCATGACATTCTGGAGTATATGCAAACTGCCATCATCAACACTGAGGCATCAAACTTTGTGGAGACCAATACTTGTGTCATTCTCAAAACTTTTGGCCACGACTGTATGTGTGGGGTACAGGGATGAGGTAGTAATTCAAAAATCATGTTAAACACTATTTTTGTACACAGAGTGAATCCACTTATTATGTGACTTGTTAAGCACATTTTTACTCCTGAACTTATTTAGGCTTGCCATAACAAAGGGGTTGAATACTTATTGACTCAAGGTATTTCAGCTTTTCATGTTTTATTAATTTGTAAACATAAAAAATAAAACTAATTACATTTTGACATTATAGGGTATTGTGTAGGCCAGTGACAAAATCCATTTTAAATTCAGACTAACACAAAACAATGTGGAAAAAGTCAAGGGGTGTGAATACTTTCTGAAGGCACTGTAGTCATTTGTAATCCTTCTGAAGAGTCAAATGATGAGTCTGAGGTCTGGGAATGACCTTGAACTCTGAAACCTGTCCATTACCTTCCCAAGGACAGGGATGTCCACAGAGCCCCAGGTGTCTGCTCCCCAGTGCACCATACCAGATGCAAAGTCTGCCATCACTATCCCCATTACTGGAGTGGGGAGCAGGGAGGAGTGGAGGAAAAAGTATTTTACCATACACAAATCTTTTACCATAATATCAGACAACAAATGTTTTGGAGACATACTGTAATTTCAGACTATTTCAAGGTCATTTCAAAGAGAAACAAATAAAATGTGTTAGAGAAACTTACGGATGCCGAAGATGATTTTGTAGATGTGCACAGTGGAGAAGTTGAGGAGAAGGAAGGAGAGGTTGATGATGAAGAGAGAGAGGCACAGAACTACGCTGATCCACTCCTGCAATCGCTTACCTGAGGAAGACAGCAAATCACACATTATTACATGAGCTACAGTATACTGTATACACTGAGTATACCAAACATTAAGAATGCCTTCCTAATATTGAGTTGCACCCCCCCCCCCCAATGCATCCCACAGTTGGGTCAAGTTGGCCGGAAGTCCTTCGGGTGGTGGAACATTCTTGATACACACAGGAAACTGTTGAACGTGAAAAAACAGCAGCATTGCAGTTCTTAACACAAACCAGTGCACCTGGCACCTACTACCATACCCCGTTCAAAGGCACTCAATAGCTCACATACACAATCCATGTCTCAATTGTCTCAAGGCTTAAAAATCTTTAAGCCGTCTCCTCACCTTCATTTACACTGATTGAAGTGGATTTAACAAGTGACATCAATAAGGGATAATAGCTTTCATCTGGATTCACCTGGTCAGTCAAAGACACTGCATAACAGGTACAGTGATAAAGCTACAGAAACTCAAAAGTACAGTACATTTGCACTTTCACTGAACAGTTCGCTGACTACTACATTCTGAAGAGAGTGTAGGGTAACTTTCTTTCATTCAGGGGACCTGTCCTGTGATCTACTGTGTTAATGAGCAGAGAGAGTTCAGCCCTGCTACCAGGAGAACATCCCTCGGAGCTCTGTAGGGTCATGGGGTCAACCGCTGGTGGCGTCGCCACATCTTTGTGTGTCCCATCAACCACAGTGTTAAGAGGTAATCGGTTCGATGAAGACAAGTGTATGCCGAAGCTGGAGTCGTGAACCCTCGTGTGCAGAGCAGCACTAACACATCTTTAAACTCACAGGTCAGGGTGAGCTGGGCACAGGCGGGCGGACCACCGTGTCGTCCCTCTGCACCAACGAGCACGGAGCCGATTAGAGGGTTAGTGAATAATTCAGCAGGCTGCGGTGCGGAGTTGCTTAAGCTGGAGCCAGTCGCCCACTCCTGTACTGGACCTCATCACCACATTCCACGGAGACTAGCCTGATCCACTCTCCCTCTGCTTCCTTCTCACACCCTACCTCTCAATTCAGATGTCCTTCTTTCTTTCTTTCTTTCTTTCTTTCTTTCTTTCTTTCTTTCTTTCTTTCTTTCTTTCTTTCTTTCTTTCTTTCTTTCTTTCTTTCTTTCTTTCTTTCTTTCTTTCTTTCTTTCTTTTTCTGCGGGTGCAAAGCGTCAAGCGCCACAGTGAAGCCAGGCCTTCTGAAGCTTTAATGCCATTAGACTGTCCGGATGGAGTAGATTGGCGTGCTAGGAGTTAAATGGGATGTTTGTGTTGGAACATTTTATGTTGGTGCTCTTCTATAAACCAATTTCTATGTTCATGCAAGTGACTGATTGAACGAATCCTCACTGTCAGTATCTGCAATTTGGCAGTACGCCCAGACCCTTGTTTTGAGAACGAAATATCTCTGTTTAAAGGGCACAGCTTACAGAGAAGAAGCCTTGTGAGGTATTGGTCTGTCACATGCATGACCCAGTATTGGTTGGTCACATGAATGGTAACCAACCAGTCCAATATATTCCAATGGGAGTATTAGTTTCACACCTCCCTCTCACAAGACATAGAACTGGTCCTCAATCATCACAGGAGAGTCCACACACAACCCTTCACCTGTGTACTGTCTCATCCCTCACACAGCACTTGTTTACGCTGTACTAGCCATGTAGTGTTGATGGAGGACACTGGAATGCTCCTAGCTGTTATGAGCTGCTCTAAATGAAACAGATTAATCAAGTGAGAAGCATCCAGGTGTGCATGCTCTGTATGGCGGCGAAGGCCAGGTGTGCTGTGACCAGCTGTGGAGGACAGGTGGGCAGCAGAGGCTCCTGCAGAGCAATGCCTTCAGAGACCGGCAGGCCTCTACCACTTACCCACTGTCTGACACCACTTCTTACAAGCCACTGATACAGAAACACACTGGTTGCGAACAATGTGTGCAAGACCCTTTCAAAGGTCTGTAATTCTTGCAGGATGTGATCCAACATTTAAGAGATGGTACCTGGGGGGGTGCAACCTCATACTACAGCCTCAATTCGTCGGGCATGGACTACATGGTGTCGAAAGCGTTCAACAGGGATGCTGGCCCATGTTGACACAACTGTAGGAAGCGTTGGAGTCAAGTTAGCTGGATGTCCTTTGGATGGTGGACCATTCTTGATACACACGGGACAATGTTGAGTGTGAAAAAACAGTGAAAACTCAGTGTAACAGAAACTTTGGGCAAAAATAATATATAGACCACACAATTTACAGGAAGGTTAATAGCACCATAGGTTTGTTGTCTCCACACTAAATATGACAATTTCTACCCCCCCCCCACACACACACACACACACACACACACACAGGGTTGAGCAGTCGGGCCACTGTCAGGTGATCTGCATCAGCCCTTGGATCCCTGGTGAGAGGAGAAACTAGGCCAGGCCTCGACAGAGCAACCGCACGCAGCCAGAAACACAGTCCCCCTGTCCATAGGACCAGAGTGGTGTGCTCATTAATACAGTCCTGACAACAACATGCTCCCTGGCAACCCCTCTTCCATCGCTCACACCAGCAGCCCCCGACTCTGGCATGGGGAATTAACCTGGGAGGGGCGGGAGATGAGGAAAGGGGGGTGCTAATAGGCTGAAATTAATCAACAACGCCTGATTCGGCGCAGAGGGACAGCGCCGTGAATGCGAATGGCCTTCTCCTCTTTCTCCCTCCACCTCACCGTTTTACCTCCCACACCGCTATACAGTGCAGCAGCCCCATCTCTCCTGCCATAGTGGCGCATCACACTGACAAAGGAAGTGATTTCTGAACCTCTTAGTTCAAGAAATCTTGCAATATGAGTAGCTCGTGACATGGATCTCTGTGTGAGGGTGTTGGTAAAATACATGAACCAGTAGGAAGGAACCCAGTTTTTTTTATCATTCCTCCTGATACATGGGTCTAATTGATTGTGGTTGGGGTCTGCCTCTGAGTTCCAGGAAAGGCCCTCTGTGTACCTGGCCTAGTATGCTGTACAGATGCCTTCAGTGAATCGACAAGCATGTATCATAACATTGTGTGAATATTGAGCAGAGTCCGAGTTACTTATCACAGTAGTCAATATCTTGCTTGTGTAAATAGATGCATGATTCGCATGCTTTCTGTACAGCACTTCAAAGCATGCTCAGTATTCCGCCTCTATCTGGTCTGGACAAGGGATCTTTTCTTCCCTCTCTCCTGACTGTGTTGTCCTAAACGCAGGGGCCTTGTGTTCTTAGTACAGAGTCCCTTTGAAAGACAGCCTCTCACCTCCTACAGAGCCACAGACAAAAACTAACTCACACAGCCCGAATGGCTGCCTTTCACAGCACAAAGACCGGAGTCAGTGGTGCCAACATACCATGACATCATCATTTTCTTCGTTGCTTCTCTCTCTCCCCATACCCCCCCCTCCCACCCCACACAGGCACACGTTTGCACACACATTCACAATACAATTACTAACATTTATTCATCGTAATTACTAAAACATTACACATGCAACCATGTTGATAGATGCATCATTCTCTAGATGCATAATTCTCTTCATGAATAGACACCTCTCTGCTCCCTCTCCCTCTCCGTCCCTGTCCGATTCTCTGTAGGCCAATCTCCACGAGGGGGGGCTGTAGTAAAAGTGGGTCATACGCTTAGAGCGGGAGAGACAAAGACTGAGAAGGAGAAAAAGACAGGTAGAATTCCCCTGATCATGATGAACGGATCAGTCACAGGCCTTGTTCCTTTCATCTGTTCTCAGTGGACGTCTCAACCTGGGAGACACACAACACATCAAAAACACAACGCAAGCACGCAACACACACACACACTGTAAACACATCAGACACCATACACAGAGAATCCATACATTACCCTATGGACAAGAACTGCAACAAAAAAATGTATGTGACAAATGAGACAGATTCAACGACTGCATAACAACACACACACACACACACACACACACACACACACACACACACACACACACACACACACACACACACACGGCCCAAGAGAGTGGAAGAGAGAAAAGAGGATGGACAGATCCTGTGGTGTGTGTGTGGAGGATGTCGACTGACCCTGATGGGGGCCGCAGATGAGTAGGGTGGAAGATGGGTTCCCAAGAGATACAATACAGTATAACACGTGAACACACAAACATGTGTAGTGGGGTAATATTTGTTTATAACATTAGATAGATAGATAGATAGATAGATAGATAGATAGATAGATAGATAGATAGATAGATAGATAGATAGATAGATAGATAGATAGATAGATAGATAGATAGATAGATAGATAGATAGATAGATAGATAGATAGATAGATAGATAGATAGATAGATAGATAGATAGATAGATAGATCAAGCAGCTACAACAAAACACAGGGCAGGTGCAAAATGCCACAACGAAAGTACACAAAAGACAGATACACGGTACATGATACATAGAGCGGCAGTATGAAAAAGTATAGAAATACAAGATATCTGGAGTGCAAAAAAAAGCTATAAAAGGACATTGCATAGTATGGGTGGTTGGCTGAATATGTACACTATACGTTGGTGGATGTTGGATGGTTAACTATACTATACAGGTCGATGGCAGAGAAATACTTCAGTAGCTAAAAATGCGTATGATATGAGCGAGGGTAATAATAGTTTACTAATAGACAGACTGGCTAAATGAACAGGTAAGTGAAAATTTTGCATGGTTAAATTAGCTGTACAGTTAGGTATACAGTTATATTTACAGATAAGTGAATACTTGCATGTTTACACAAACTGTACAGGTAAATGACAGGAAGAGATACTTTAATAGCTAAATGTGTGTATGATATCATTTGGGGTAATAATAGTAATTCCCTTAAAAATACAGTCCTTAGTGCGCAGGGTTTAATTACAGACTACTGCACTTATTGCACATTCAATATACTAAAAGCAATGAGAAAAGGTGCAACTGGCAGGATACTAATATGCATTCCTGAGTGAATGCCTACGTCCAATAATTACTTACAATATTGCATGTGATATAATATAACAACTGTACATGAGTATGTATATACAGACCTGTATGAATAAATAGGTCCTGAGTGGATGAGTGCTGACGGACCAGAGTTACTCACGGATGGATGCATAATTGTTAAACTAGGTCCTAGCACCCCAACAGTTCCAGATCTATGTTGCCGACGGCACGGCACCCCGGTGAGGCATTATACAGTCTCATAGCCGCCGGCAGGAAGGACCTCCTGTAGCGCTCTCTGGCACACCGTGGTGGGATCAGTCTGTGACTGAAAGTGCTCCTCTGCGTCATAACCATAGCGTGCAGAGGGTGGGTGACGTTGTCCATGATGGCCAGCAGTTTGGCCAGGATCCGTCTCTCCGCCACCTCCTCTAGAGTGTCAAGGCTCATCCCCAGGACAGAGCTAGCCTTCCTGATCAGCTTATTTACCCGAGAAGCATCACCGGCTTTGATGTTTGCTCCCCAGCACACCACTGCAAAAAAGATGGCACTGGCCACCACAGACTGGTAGAAGGTATGCAGTAGTTTACTGCACACGTTGAAGGACCTGAGCCTCCTCAGAAAGTAGAGTCGGCTCTGGCCCTTTTGGTACAGGGCCCCGGTGTTACCAGCCCATTCCAGTCTGTTGTCCATATGGACACCCAGGAACTTGTATGACTCAACCATTTCCACATCCATCCCCTTTATAGGGACTGCAGTCAGTTGTGCCTTGGTTCTCCTGAAGTCCACCACCATCTCCTTAGTTTTGCTGATGTTGAGCTGAAGGTGGTTCTGCTCACACCACAACACAAAGTCACTGATTGTGCTCCTGTACTCCTCCTCCTGCCCACCCCTGATGCACCCTACAATAGCAGAGTCATCCGAGAACTTCTGTAGGTGGCATGTTTCAGAGTTATATCTGAAGTCTGAGGTGTAGAGGGTGAACAGGAAGGGGGACAGGACCGTACCCTGGGGGGCCCCTGTGTTGCTAACTGCCCGTTCTGACACACAGCTCTGTAGTCGCACAAATTGTGGCCTACCGGTCAGGTAGTCCGTGACCCAGGAGACTAAGGGTGCTTCCACTTTCATCCTCCTCATCTTCTCACCCAGTAGCAGGGGCTGAATGGTATTGAAGGCACTGGAGAAGTCAAAAAACATGACCCTCACAGTGCAACCTGCATTGTCCAGGTGAGAGTAGGCCCTCTGCAGAAGGTAGATGATTGCATCATCCACCCCGATGTTGCGCTGGTATGCAAACTGCAGGGGGTCCAGTGATGAACACACCAGGGGTCTGAGGTGAGCGAGGACTAACCTTTCCAGGGTCTTCATGATGTGGGATGTTAGCGCTACAGGTCTGAAGTCATTCAGGACAGTGGGGTGTGCCTTCTTGGGCACTGGGACGAGGCAGGATGTTTTCCACAGCACAGGGACCCTTTCTAGGCTCAGGCTAAGGTTGAAAAGACGCTGGAGTATTCCACACAGTTGGTCAGCACAGACCCTCAGCACCCTTGGGCTGATGCCATCAGGGCCCGCCGCTTTCCACTGATGTAGTCTCTCCAGCTCTCTCTTCACTTGGTTGGTGGTGAAAGCCAGCCCAGGTGGGGAGGTGGGGGGAAAGGGGGTGGTGAGGATCAGTCCAGGGGGGGCAGGGGCGGAGGTGGGGTCACTGATTGTCTCAGCAGAGGTGCTGTGAGCAAAGTGGGGGTGGGACAGCCGTGAGGGTGTGTGGTCTGGGGAGCTGGAGGGGAGGTGGACAGGGCCAGTATCGAACCTGTTAAAAAATTGGTTCAGCTCATTGGCTCTGTCCTGGGTCCCCTCCGTCTGCCCACTGTTTGACTTTTTGAAGCCAGTGATATTTCTCATACCCTTCCACACCTCTCTCACCTGGCTCTGCCTCAGCTTGTCCTCCATCTTTTCCTTATACACTCTCTTCCCCTCAGCAATCCGCAACTTCAGCTCCCTCTGGACGCATTTCAATTTGTCCTTGTCCTTCTCCTTGAAGGCCCTCTTCTTCTCATTCAGCAGGGCCTTCAGGTCGCTGGTGACCCAGGGTTTATTGTTTGGGAAACAGCGTACCTTCCTGGTGGGTACAGTGTTGTCTACACAAAAATTAATATAGTCTGTTATGCAGTCAGTGAGTCCATCGATGTCCTCCCCATGAGCCTCACAGAGCACATCCCAGTCTGTTGTTTCAAAGCAGTCCTGTAGGGCCTCATTCGCCTCTGGGGACCATCTCCTAATAGTCCTCGTGGTAGCAGGCTGCTGTTGGACCATAGGCCTGTAGAGTGGGGTGAGGTGGACAAGGTTGTGATCCGATCTACCGAGGGGAGGGAGTGCAGTGGAGTTGTATGCATCCTTCACATTAGCATATAACAAGTCCAGAGTTTTATTATTCCTGGTTGGGCACTTCACGAACTGTTTGAACGTGGGCAGCGTTGAAGAGAGAGATGCATGGTTAAAATCCCCCGAAATGGCAAAAAAAGCACTGGGATGCGCTGTCTGTAACCTCGCGATAACAGAGTGGATGACGTCACACGCTGCGTTTGCGTCAGCAGAGGGCGGGATGTAAACAATAACAGCAATGGCCGCCGTGAATTCCCTCGGCAAACGTATATTAGTATATTATTATTATTATTAATATTATTATTTATTATTATTTATTTATACCACACATGCGACCCATGATACAAATATGTAATTAGGCTATTAAAATGTTTATCTGAATCCATTTGACATTATAGTAAGACCATGTGCAATCAAGAAATGTCTGAGAATGGAATTCTAAATACAGTGTATTTCATTACTTTGTAAAATGAATGATTGCAATTATACAAGGCATACGCTTAAGTTAGAAAACATTAACAAGATTACAAGGCATTATTCTAGTCCTGATCAAAGAGGGAGAGAAGAGAAGTCATGGCATAAAAAGGCCTTGACCCAAGAGTCCTTGGGATGGAGAGAGAAAGAAAGACTGTATATCTCACCACAGCAGGCCAGGAACAAAGGAGAAAGAGACAATGAAGCAACCCTTTTATAACATCTGACTTGTTTGGATTCAAAATATTGAGTTGTTGACGTTTTGATGAATGGATCTAAAGTTATACATTTCAGCTCATTCTATTGGCTCACCCGTGCTGGTTTTAGAAACCAGTCCGAAATGTCCAAAACATTTGCTTTTAAAGATTTGTCTGCTTAGAACGTGGAAATATAGAGTTTCATTCGAGTTTTTCAAAATCTTAATATTGACTGATTGATTTGTAATTTTCACAGTGCTGAGCCTCTTATGCATTGTTTCTTTGATTTAAATATTCTTAGGATTTTATTCTTCTCATTTACTTTCTGCACAATAGGGGTGGGAAAGGTATTAGCTCAGCACTATACTGATTGTTTTATAGTGTTTTAATTTGTTTACAAACTCATCCCTCTAAAAAGGGGGGAGGACTAATTGTTAATTACTGTATATTGTTAGAATTGTTTTTGAAATCATGCTGGATGTTATGGTTTTATGTCGTGCTTGTTCTTTCCTTGTTTCCTTTCATCCATCCAGATCATGCGTCTCCTAACTCGTCATCTGTCTGGATCAGGTAGTTGATGGTATAACTTTGTGCGCTAGTTTTCATATTAATGACAGTGAAACACTATTCACAACTTGACCTCATGAGACATTTATTTCGTCATCTGCATTTGTCATACATTGCAGAGGATGATATCATGATGCGTCATATCATGATGAGTCTACTTTCACTGCTATTTTGAATGTTTTCAAAAAGTCTTTCATAAACAGTGGTGATGGATAAGACATCTGACCATTCTAGGCAGAGCTACCCCTGAAGACTGATGTTGCACCCTGGTGGGAGGATACCTTCTATGAGGAGAACACCAGAAGGTGATACAGGTGAGAGCCACCTTATCTTTGGCAATATCAGAGACGTTCCCACAGAATTCCTGGGGTCACTGACACCAGGAGAGGTGTGAAGAATGATGAAACTATGTCAATTAAATGGTTGTTTGGATTGTTTCAAGAGTTCATAAAGAGCTACGACTTTTTATATGTTCTATTGTACTGTAAGTGCTATGGATTTATTGTTAAAGAGAAACTGTGTTGGAAAGCGAATAGTTCAAAGAGGAGCGACAAGTGTGCGTCAATTGAGTTGATTAGATTAGAATATGGGTGTGTTTTCCTGCGTATTGTTTTAACTAGCCAAGTGTAAAGACATTTTAATTCAGATTGTGAGTTCCAGCTTGAATTTGAGAACTTGTCACACACATAGTTTTTTCTCTTAGACATTATTTCGAACTGAAGACCCGTGTAACCATGTTACATGTTAAGTCTTATTTATACTGAACAACAATATAAATGCAACATGTAAAGTGTTGGTCCCATGTTTCATGAGCTGAAATAAAAGATCCCAACATTTTTCCATACGCACAAAAAGGTTATTTCTCTCAAATTTTGTGCACAAAGTTGTTTACATTCCTGTTAGTGAACATTTCCCCTTTGACAAGATAATCTATGCACCTGACAGGTGCGGCATATCAAGCAGCTGATTTAACGTCATGGTCATTACACAGATGCACCTTGTGCTGGGGACACCTTGTGTGGGGGCCACTTTAAAATGTGTCACACAACACAATGCCACATACAGTTGAAGTCGGAAGTTTACTTACACTTAGGTTGAAGTCATTAAAACTCATTTTTCAACCACTCCACAGATTTCATGTTAAACTATTGTCAGTTAGGACATCTACTTTGTGCATGACACAAGTAATTTTTCCAACAATTGTTTACAGATTAATTCACTATATCACAATTCCAGTGGGTCAGAAGTTTACATACACTAAGTTGACTGTGCCTTTAAACAGCTTGGGAAGTTCCAGAAAATGATATCATGACTTTAGAAGCTTATGATAGGCTAATTGACATAGTTTGACACAGGTGTACCTGTGGATGTTTTTCAAGGCCTACCTTCAAACTCAGTGCCTCTTTGCTTGACATGATGGGAAAATCAAAAGAAATTGGCCAAGACCACAGAACATTTTTTGAAGACCTCCACAAGTCTGGTTCATCCTTGGGAGTAATTTCCAAATGCCTAAAAGGTACCACATTCATCTGTACAAACAATAGTACGCAAGTATAAACACCATGGGACCACGCAGCCGTCATACCGCTCAGGACTAAGACGTGTTCTGTCTCCTAGAGATTAACGTACTTTGGTGCGAAAAGTGCAAATCAATCCCAGAACAACAGCAAAGGATCTTGTGAAGATGCTGGAGGAAACAAGTACAAAAGTATCCACAGTAAAACAAGTCCTATATCGACATAACCTGAAAGGCAAGAAGATCATACTTTTTGGAGAAATGTCCTCTGGTCTGATGAAACAAAAATAGAACTGTTTGGCCATAATGACCATCGTTATGTTTGGAGGAAAAAGGGGGACGCTTGCAAGCCGAAGAACACCATCCCAACCGTGAAGCACGGGGGTGGCAGCATCATGTTGTGGGGGTGCTTTGCTGCAGGAGGGACTGGTGCACTTCACAAAATACATGTCATCATGAGGAAGGAAAATTATGTGGATAGTTGTGACAAAATGACTTAAGGACAACAAAATGACTCAAGGTATTAGAGTGGCCATCACAATGCCTTGACCTCAATCAAATAGAAAATCTGTGGGCAGAACTGAAAAGGTGTGTGCGAGCAAGGAGGCCTACAAACCTGACTCAGTTGCACCAGTTCTGTCAGGAGGAATGGGACAAAACTCACCCAACTTATTGTGGGAAGCTTGTGGAAGGCTACCCAAAACATTGGATCCAAGTTAAACAATTTAAAGGCAATGCTACCAAATACTAATTGAGTGTATGTAAACTTCTGACCCACTGGGAATGTGATGAAATAAATAACATTTCACATAAAATAAAATAAAGTGGTGATCCTAACTAACCTAAGACAGGGAATTTTTACTAGGATTAAATGTCAGGAATTGTGAAAAACTGAGTTTAAATGTATTTGGCTAAGGCGTATGTAAACTTCCGACTTCAACTCTATGTCTCAAGTTTTGAGGGAGCGTGCAATTGGCATGCTGACTGCAGTAATGTCCACCAGAGCTGTTGTTCATTTCTCCACCATAAGCAGCCTCCAACATTGTTTTAGAGAATTTGTCCAACTGGCCTCACAAACGCAGACCACGTGTAACCACGCCAGCCCAAGACCTCCACATCCGGCTCGTGGTACCGTCGAAGGATGCCACCTTGTTGCATGATGCATTCATCATTTTTGTTCAGTATAGTTGATAGTCATTTACTCTGTGTTATTCTGTAATGTATCATGTACTTCATGTACACTAATTGTTTTGAGTATTCATTATTTTGTGACAAATAAATAATATTAGTTGAATTGAGTAAATGCATTCCTAATTTTACAGATTAATTATTTGATTGACTATACGTTCATAATTTAGTAGGTCTATTGGTAAATATAATCTTCACTACACATAGTACATGCTTCGGTTCCACCTTTACATCCCTGGTCTACTTGACTTAATAAATGAATGCTAAAACATTGGTTGCCAGGATTATTTATTTGTATCTAGCGTCTTAATAATTGCATAACAGTGCAAGATAGACATGTTCGTTATAGTCATACTGAGAGGTGACGCAAGCCTCGCTACCTTGACTAGATCATCCAGAAACGTTGCATTTATTCACGTAATAGTGAAGTCAGATTGATGAATGTAGTTTACTATTATATTCAACATCATTTTCATTAAACTACAGATGCACACACATATAAACACAAGTGCACACACACACACACACACACACACACACACACACACACACAGATAAATGGAAAGCGTCCTCTATTCAAACAATGGTCAAGGTCAACAGTCAAATCCATACTGCAAGCTCCATGCTTTATGTGTCATGTGTGTCCATGTCTATTGTTTTCAGAAAATGATGAGCTCCATAATGAAGTTCTTTAAAGTGGAACTGACAGCGTTTTAACTACTTTGAATATATGAAACAAACAGAATCATAATTCCCAGTTTATGCTACAAAACCAACTTTATAAGAGGTTTAAAAATAGGTTATATATCTTGTTGATGTTGATGTGCATAACTGAGGGAGAGACAGTCTACCTTTTCATGGTTGTTTCATCAATAGAACTGTAAAGTTCCCAAATGTAAGAGGACTCCCGTGGAATTGACATATTTGCAGAAATCCATTCAGGTGTAGTTTTTGGTGAATGCTGTTGCAACTGCCTGTAAACACACAGTCCAGTTCAAAGGAAATTATGGCTGGCTTGTATGGCAAATGGCTTGTTTGCATAAAGGCCTACTGATTGGCTATGGTGCACTGGTCTGCGTAAACTCTGGTCCTGAAGGAGACAGATGTTTTTATTAGGTTTTATTTCCTGCAGTGTCTATTAATTGTCCAAATGCATGGCCGCTTTTCCACTCTATATTTTTATACAATGTTCACAAATGCCTTAGTATACGCAATTCCTAAACATTCTAAGAATTGAGGAAAACGTGAAAATGACCATGTCTAAGTGCTCATTTTTAAGAGTCAGTATCTTCCTGGGGGTGTATATGAACATATTTTAATAACATTTTATGTTGCTAAAATTCTGTCAGTTCCACTTTAAGTCTGCATTTACATTAACTCTATGAGGTACATTAAAGTAAGTGTCCTCGGTTGCAACACTCACTACCGAGTTCCAAACTGCCTCAAAGCACGTCAGCACAATAACTGTTAGTCGGGAGCTTCATGAAATGTGTTTCCATGGCCGAGAAGCTGCACACAAGCCTAAGATCACCATGCCCAATGCCAGGGGTCGGCTGGAGTGGTGTAAAGCTCACCGACATTGGACTCTGGAGCAGTGGAAGTCCCTGCAGCAATTCACTTATCAGTAGCTGCAAATTTGGCAGTACGCCCAGACGTTGTTTTGCGAACGAACGAGAGATATCTCAGTTTCAAGATCTCAGCTTAGAGAGAGGAAGACTTGTAAGGTATTTGTCGGTCACAGGTTATGAACCAGTATTAGTCGGTCACATGGATTAAACCAAACGGTAATGATTAATTAACTATGCTAAATCATGCAAATCATAACTTGTCTGTGTATAGCCGTATATAAGACAACTGTTGGGACTGAACCAGCAGAGCTCCTGATCGACATGGGTACTATTGGTGCATTGAGTTGGTTGGAACCTCTCCAGCGCTCTGACAATAAACTATGATTCAATTTAGATTTACTTTGTGTGTCCCTGTGTGAAAGAATTTCCACAACAGCTGATATTACATTTACTCACCTTTACTGAAGGTCAATTAAGTGATCGCTAAATTATAGATAGGACACAGAACTAGAGACCGTCATGGTTACTTAAAAGATCCATCTCTTTACACTACACAAGCATCAGTTCGTGTCGTCAAAGTAGTGTAATGTAAAGAGGCCCAATGTGGTCTAACAAACTGTTCTTCTAACAAACTGTTCTTCTAACTGTAAAATAGGTACTACACGAACAAAACTCTGGTCTGAAGATCAATGTATTGAGTGTCTGACACGCAAATATGCAAATACAATATGCAGTGGATAAGTGAGCTAAATAAATATACACTGAGTGTAAAACATTAGGAACACCTGCTCTTTCCATGACATAAACTGACCAGGTGAATCCAGGTGAAAGTTATGATCCCAATTGAGACATGGATTGTGTATGTGTGCCATTTAGAGGGTGAATGAGGAAGACAAAAGATTTAAGTGCCTTTGAACGGGGCACCGATTTGAGTGTCAAGAACTGAAGCAATGCTGAGTTTTTCACGCTCAACAGTTTCCCGTGTGTATCAAGAATGGTCCACCACCCAAAGGACATCCAACAAACTTGACACAACTGTTGGAAGCATTGGAGTCAACACGGGCCAGCATCCCTGTACATAACCTGCATTGGTGGATGACTCAATAAAAACCATGGTAATAACCACTCATGAGAGAGTGGCTGTGTTAGTAATCACAGAATGACCAACGGCTCAGTCCAAAGTCTTAATCATGTGAACCTGACCCAATCCATTGTGTAACTGCAGAGCCTCCTCCTATCTGGGCCTCTTTAAACTACGATTCTTTTGACAACCCAAACTAGGTCCAGGACAGATACTTGTGTAGTGTAAACAGAGTATGGGAGACATCTACATCACATACACCCCACCCCCCCCCACCAGAGTGGTACAGTGTAAAGACAGCTGCTCTCCCACACCACATGTCCCTGCAAGAATTACCTTAATTACTTTAATATCAGTAGACGGCATGTTTGCTCTGTTAGCCAAATTGAATTATTGCATTAATCAAGTGTACAACACTAAATGCAATATGGTTTGGATGGAAATCTCCTGTATAGCTTTGGCCACGCCACATCCAAGGCTAATGATATACAAAGGAAGACCCAGCCGTGATCTGCCCAACGATGCCTCTCTACCAGACCAACTCAAAGCATTTTATGCCCGCTTCGACGATAACATTGTGCCGGGTGTGAGGGCCGTCACCAACCCAGAGGAATGGGGGATCTCGCTCTCTGAGGGCGATGTGAAAAAGGCATTTATTCATTTTAAAATCAGGTCAACACCCACAAGGCCGCAGGACCCAACGGCATTCCAGGGCGCGTTCTCAGAGCATGCGCAGAACAGCTGGCAGGCATATTAACAGTCATTTTCAACTTCTCCTTGTCCCAGTCTGTAATCCCCACATGTTTTAAGATGACCACCATGATTCCTGTCTCCAAGAACTCTAAGGCTTCATGCCACAATGAATACCGCCCTGTAGCACTCACTTCTGTAATCATGAAGTGCTTTGAGAGGCTGGTTATGGCACACATTAATGCCACCATTCCAGACACCCTAGACCCACTCCAATTTGCCTACCGCTCCAACAGATCCATAGATCTCAATTTCTCTACACACTGCTCTCACACACCTAGATAAGAGGAATACCTATGTGAGAATGCTGTTCATTGACTACAACTCAGCGATCAACACCATTGTCCCTTCTAAGCTCATCACCAAGCTTAGGACTCTGGATCTGAACAACTCCCTCTACAACTGGATCCTGGACTTCCTGACAGGCCGACCCCAGGTAGTGAGAGTAGGCAACATCCCCTCCGCCACGTTGACCCAAGACAGGGGTCCCACAGGGGTGTGTGTGCTTAGGCCCCTCCTGTACTCCCTGTTCATCCACGACTGCATGGCCACGCACGACTCTTTGCTGACAACACAATGGTGGTAGACCTGATCACCGGCAACAATGAGTCAGCCTACAGGGAGGAAGTCAGTGACCTGGCAGTGTGGTGCCAGAACAACATCTTCTCCCTCAACGTCAGTAAGACCAAGGAGCTGATCGTGGACTACAGGAAAAGGGGGGGTGAGCACGCCCCCATCCAAATCGACGGGGCCACGGTAGAGCAGGTTGAGAGCTTCAAGTTCCTTGGTGTCCAAATCACTCAAGACTTAAAATGGTTCAAACACACGTGCACAGTCGTGAAGAAGGCGCGACAGCACCTCTTCCCCCTCAGGAGGTTGAAAAAGTTTGGCATGGGCCCTCAATGTTCTACAGATGTACCAATGAGTGCATTTTGACTGGCTGCACCGCTGCTTGGTATGGCAATAGCATCGCCCTCGATCACATGGCACTGCAGATGGTGGTGCGGACAGCCCAGTACATCACTGGGGCAGAGCTCCCAGCCATCCAGGACATCTATATCAGGTGGTGAGGTAGGAAGGCCCGGAAATCGTTAAAGACTCCAACAACCCAAGCCATAGACTATTCTCTCAGTTCTCTCTGCTTCCGCACGGCAAGCGGTACCGGTGCGTCAAGTCTGGCACCAACAGGCTCTTGAGCAGCTTCTATCCCCAAGCAATAAGATAAATAGCTAACAAAATAGCTACATTTTTGTACTGTCTATGCACACTCACAGGGTCCTACACACTCACTCAATCATCTGCTCACTCACACATAATATGCACATACATTTATACTGACTCTACACACAAGCACACCCACTCACATACAAGCTGCTGCTGCTACTCTGTTTATCTTATATCCTGATGCCTAGTCACCTGACCTCTATTTATATCTACCTCCACCACTCCAGTATCCCTGCACATTGTAAATATGCTATTGGAACTGACCCTGTATATAGTATGCTGACTTACTTATTGTTCTTCATATTTATGTGTTATTTTTCTAGTATGACATTGTTATTCATTATTGCATTGCTGGGTTTTGAGTTTGCAAGAAAAGGCATTTCACTGTACTTGTGCATGTGACATGAAAACTTTAATTTCAACAGAAAGTTGCAAATCTGATGTTGAAGAGACATAGATCTCACTAGATATATTTTCCTGATGTAAATCCACCCAAACCTACTGTGCATCAACTATTGGTCAGAATCAGAATCACCTTTATTCGCCAAACACATTTGCATGTTCAGCAATGACTCAGTGAAAAGGTGCTGCCACAATAAACAGAATATACAGACAATACACATAGTTTACAGGCAAAATATTGAATATATACACATAATTTACACAATCCACATACAGTATGTACACTATGAACACTGAAGCTAAAAAAAACCTACAAAAGCGGCCAAACACTGTGGCTGCCTCTGGGCTATCTGAAGGTAACCACACCTCACTTACGAATGGAAGCTGTTGAATAAGAAGTCACAGGAACAAGCCTGAGATGTGGACAAGGGGAAAAAAGATTACTATCACAGTCTAGATCGCTACACACACACACACACACACACACACACACACGAAGCCAGTGGCATTGAGACCAGACCAAGACGGCTGGTGAAAGTAATCAGGAAAACAGAAAGCAGGCAGAAATCCTGTTTACTTCCAGGCAAATCCGTAAAGTGGGATAAAAACGGCAAAGAGCAGTCAGCCGTGCATGACACACAGACATATGGCAGAGAGATACGTCCAGCTGTTTGCCTGTCCTGGGGTTACTGTAATGAGCCTTAGCCTCCATTGAGCAGACCAAAGCCTCATCAATCCAGTCCTGCCGCTAAGCCTCAACATGTCCACAAACACAGCCCTCTCCTTCCAACCATTCCTCGCCTGCACCTCAACACATCTGCTAGGTCTGCTGCCTTGGACCATGAATCCCTGACATACCTTCTCCTACTACTGCTGTCCCAGACTCTCTCTCACTTTGTGTCTCTCTGGATCACTGTATATTGGCAATTCCCCGGTAATGGAATTACAATGAGATGTATGTCAAACAAAAAACATTGATTTCAAAGTTTAAGAAACCATACAACTCTGTGCACAATGACTACTTTGAACAACTTACACAATAAAAAATGTTTTATGGTAAAATCTCCCTCAGTCCTTGTGCATAGAGTTATTTTATTTAATTAGACAAGTCAATGACGGACTAACAAAAGGCCTCCTGCGGGGTTTGGGGGCTGGGATTGAAAATATAAATAAATTAAATGAAAATAGGACAAAACACACATCACAACAAGAGAGACAACACTACATAAAGAGAGACCTAAGACAACAGGGCTACCTGGGCGGCAGGTAGCCCAGTGGTTAGAGTATTGGGCCCATAACCGAAAGGTTGCTGGATCGAATCCCCGAGCTGACAAGGTAAAAAGCTGTCGTTCTGCCCCTGAACAAGGCAGTTAACCCACTGTTCCTAGGCCGTCATTGAAAATAAGAATTTGTTCTTAACTGACTTGCCTAGTAAAATAAAGGTTAAAAAAAACAATAAAAAAAAAAAAAAAACATAGCATGGTAGCAACACAACATGACAATAACATGGTAGCAACAAAACATGGCAGCAACACAACATGGTAGCAGAACAAAACAGGGCACAAAAATGTTATGGTTTGTTAAACTTTGAAATCAATGGTTTTTGTTTGGTATACATTTTTAAATGAAAAATCAGAGTCTCAGTGTAATTCCGTTACCATGGAATTGCCCGTATGGCCCACTAAATCACCCAGCCATTTAGTGACTTGAATAAACTAGGACCCCAAATGCATGGGGAATCCTCTTAGAATAGTTATCCATAATCAGAGACTCAAAGAGTCAAACATGCAACTCTGGTTTTACAAGATCATGTCCCTTTCATCACTATGCTGTAACAGTAACATCTGTCAACCCTGAGACCCCTGTCAGTCCATTAACTCTACAGACGGATACAGTAAGCAACCTCTTAGATACCATTAGAGGAGTTCATGTAATGGAATGGGTGTTCTTGTGAACAGCTGTGATGATGTAGGGTCCTGAAATTTGGTTATGTGTTACTTCCAGGCCAATGTGTGGTCTAATATCACCCGCTAATAGCTGTCCACTTCCTTCTCACAATCTTATCCTAACCCTAATCCTGCTCATTATTATTATTATTATTATTATTAATAATAATAGCACTCTGAATTTTCAATAGATATAAAAAAAAACTCCCTAAAAACAAGGAACCACAGTCCAGGAAAAGCATAGAGCTGAACTATAGTCTTCTTTTCTCAGTAAAGCTCCCCTAAGTTTTTAGGCTTTCATGTTCCAACTGATCCCTGCACTGTCCAACTGATCTCAACTATCCATAGTGTGCAGAAACAAGACAGAGTGCTCTCCTCTAAGCCCCACTTCTGGAAAAGCACCAAATCAGTGACATGCATTTTACAGCTCTAAAGTCTGAGTAGAATAAACAAGCCTAGGACAGAATTCACAATACCTGCTTAGATCTGCTCATATTTCGATATGGAGGAAACTTTCACTGCTATGAAAAAGTCTGGTGCTACAAATATAAATTTATGCAGAAGCCAATGCAAGTATTCTTTCTATGACAAAAGGGTATTATTGACCTTTTACACAATGTTTAAAACATTGCTATTCTCAGAGAGGAAGAAGCGGAGCGAGAGGGTTTACTCCGACCAAAATCTGTCCACGAAAATAAGACCACAAAGTGAGGAATTTTTGTATGGAGGTAAACGAGAGTCGAATTTTGTCAACAAAAAAATGTGGATTGCTAATTTACAACGTGAGGCTTATTTGATAGAATATAATTTTCATATTGTTTAGGTTGTTACAAATGCACTGATATAAGTGGACGCACATGGCATTTCGGCAATTTTAAAACTACTTTATATGCGCTATCTGCCCTCTCATTGGCTAGAATGATCCCACCTGATCTCGCTTCCTAACGCCTGCCTGCCATCTTTGAGGACATGTATTTCCATTGCTAGATCGATTACTCTACTATCTTGTCAATTTAATAGCAAGTCTTTGCTATACTTCATCTGAACAATGACAATTATCATCCTCTTTATATAAACAGCCTTTTACAACTTTTGCGTATTATCAGCAGGGTGGCTAGGTGACAGCCCTAATCTTGGTGAGGTTTAGTGTCTTTTATTAATTTAAAAAGACTTCTCCCCAGCTCATTGTCTTACCAGGAGAGTACAGTGTTGCAAGTTGTCGGGCCCCGGCGTGCTGCGGTCCCCAACGAGGCGCCGTGCTGCGGGCAGCCGAACCGTGCTCATTCCCGTTAGGATCCTCCTCTGCCATAGACCGATGTTTAATCTCTCTCTCTGACAGTAGTACTGCCGCTGCCACCGCGATCCTCCCTTCCATTCCTCCGGTTTCAACTAAAATGCATAAATCATGTATTTCTTCAAAAGAAGCCAGTTATTTGATTGCTAGGGAATGTTTATGTCAGTGTGGTGTTGTGATGCTCTCGGCACCGGAGCTACCCAGTAAAACCCGGAACTACAATACGGATGAACCGCCTCTGACAAACAGACTTACAACGGCGGCTATAGAACTACGTTCCTTTCGTCTGATTGATCCAACTGCTTATTTACTTCTTCAAAGACCACAGCCTAGTGTGCCTATAACTGGCGCGTTTAAGAGTAGCGCTCTCAGGTTCTACTAATTATTGTAACAAACTTTTTTGCATCTCTCCATACTTGCCAGTTTGTAGGGATAGTCAACAGTTCTGGGATCAAAAACGGTCTAAAACAATAGGCAATTGTTAATGGAAACTACTTAATAGGTATCAAAAATGCCCTCTCTTTCCTCTGATAGTGACAAAACCACTGCGATAAATACCTGGCATTTGAGCGTAGGTTACGTCTGTGATTGACAGTCTCACACTTTCGTTTCCCCCATCACTTCGGAGATTCAGCTGTAAAATATTGAGGATCCCTAATGTCTTGGCGCAACAACGAAGTCAACCATGAGTGTATTCATTACGGAAACCATGTACTGGTTAAGAACCAAACGGAAGCAAACAGAGCAAAACGAGTTTCTATTGGACAAATTCAGGTAGGTCCCTCCCGTTTCGTTCAGTTTACTTCCGTTTAATTAACGTTTTGCAACAGAATAGGCGGAATGAATACACCATGGATTTGAGCTGATACGCGGGTGATGCCATTGACGCCATCGCCCACTGTCACGGAGCCAACAGTGCACGACAAAAACAAAGACCTTTTGGTATTGCACAGACTTTAATGATTAAAATATGACACCGTAGGACCATATTCTCTATTCCTTTATAGAGATTAGTTAATTCAATTGTTCTTCCCCATTTTAAAACCGAAGCTTGTTGGAATGGTGAGTTATTCTTCAACAGGCCTACACCAGCAATTCCTCTTTACAGCATCTGGCATTCTCATGCAGACTTGTTGAAATGTTAAATTATATATTTTTTCTTAATTTAAACCTTTTGATTTGTCACATTACCTTAGATTGAATGAAGTAAACGGACAACATAGTAGTGATAATCTTCTGTTGGCTAGGCTGCTTCTGACAAAGTAATTATTGTATCCAACTGCACCTGTTGTGTGTGCTGGCAGGAGTCCCCATAGAGAATGCAACATTGTATGGGCCAGTTTCACAGACAGGGCTTAGATTAAGCCAGGAGTAGACCTTAATGGGCCAGTTTCACAGACAAGGTTTAAGACTAGTCCCAGACTAAAATGCCTGTTTGAGCTGTCTTAACTCAAAGCGACTTGCACAGACTTATCTTAAAATAGTCGTAGATTTAGCCTGTTCTGGATTAAACAAAGCTGATTGCAAGATGGAGGATTAGAGCTACTCTAGGACTAAATTGAAGCTTAAATTAATCCTTCAAAGAGGCAGGTTTAACTTCTGCTTAGTACTGTTTGTGAGGGAGCATGGACTATTTGGAATATCTAAATGAAGACCAACATGCACTACAGAGGCCAGCCAGACGAGTACTTGTGGATAGGAGTAATCCATTAAATTACTTTGATGAAATAGCCCTTCGAGGCGGCTTTCATTGGAGATAATATCTTTGCTTGAACCTAGACTTTACTTTCTTTCTCAAAGAGGAAGGCCTTTACCCAATTCTCTCCAAGTTCTGATCACTTTGAGGTTTCTGGCATCTGGAATCTTTCATTGTGAAACTGGTCATTTGTGTGGTGTCAGTGAAGCAACTGTGTGTAGAATAGTTCAAAGTCTGCAGGGCCATTTGTGAACTGAGGAGTCTTTACATCAAGTTTCCTGATGCTTCTGGCCAAGCCAACTATAAAGTGAAATTCTATGAATATGGGCACTTCCCAGGAGTGATTGTCAAACCATCCAGTTATTTCAAGTAAAAAACATAATACTGCTACTGAGCAAAATAAAAAGAGTGGTTGGGCTGCAATTTGCAGTGAATTCAATGCAAATGAAAATGTAACCACAAGAAGAGTACAACAACTTCAGGTGAGATATCTTCATTATTATCAGTATTTCTCATTTCTCATATTCATATTTTTGTGTCATCACTTACATTGAATTATATCTGCCTTGATAGACTCTGTGGAAGAACCTTAAAAAGAGAGAATGCAGAGATCAGAAGAGAGCGAATTACTACTGGTGTTAGACCACCAAAAAAAGACAAGACTGATGAATTGAGTGACTTGCTGTCTGGAATAATAGAGCACCAGCAACCTCTGGATGGTATACCAGACGATGACCATTTGGACAGTTCAGATGAAGAACTGAGCACAAATAGTACATATACAAAATAAAGTAAATTGGTTACTTCCTTTGGTAAATATATTCTACTGTCTGTGTCAATCTTTATTCTTCTTTCATTCTAAGGACCATATGAGTTTCTTTGTGCTTCTAACGGTGTTCGTTTTCCAGAGGAAAGGAATCTGAACAGGTTGGAAGTGCCAGTGCACAGTGTGTGTCACCTCCACATCTGCTATAGCATCCCTGAGAGAAGATGCTGCCACCACCTTTCAGCATAGAACAAAAAATATGACCATGCATGAAAAGTTAGCCAGAGACATTCATGAGTGAGAATATTTTAATCACCACAAACTACATTTTAAACCAGCCTTGGTTTAGTCACTCATTTAATTTTGCTGCACACTATTTGAATTCTGTACAGAACAATCATTATCAAAGCAAAAATAAGCCATAATGAATACATTCCATATTTAAATGCATCTCATCTCATCTGCCTGCCTCCTGATCTTCCATTGGAGCAATGCTGCTTCAGGTAGTTGTGCAGCACAGCTGTAGTAATGATCACCTCGCAGCATCTTCTTGGCTTGAAACTAAGTGTATTGCGTAAACACTGGAATCTATTTTTCCATACTCCAAACATACGCTCGACCATCCCTCTCGTGTGGATATGAGCTCTGTTGCATCTTTGCTGCTCAGCTGTTGTGGGATTTATGTATGGAGTGAATAAAAAGTTACTCTAGCCATATCCACTGTCAACAAGTAGTGGTCCACTATGTTGTCCTCTCTGAAACTGAGCACACAATGAAAAGTTGAGAAAAATCCTTGAATCGTGAGTTGCACCTATCCAACGGGCAACAATGTTTGAAAACTCAAAATTAGGAGTGCATACACCCTGAACATTGATGGAAAACCAGTTCTTACGGTTCCTGTACCTCAGCATCAGGAGTTGATGGACACTTGATGGGAACATGACATCCATCTATACAGCCAATCACTCCTGGGAAGTGCCCATATTCATAGAATTGCACTTTATAGTTGGCTTGGCCAGCAGCATCAGGAAACTTGATGTAAAGACTCCTCAGTTCACAAATGGCCCTGCAGACTTTGAACTATTCTACACACAGTTGCTTCACTGACACCACAGCCAGTGCAGCCAGTAAAGATGCTGTCAATGGTGCAGCTGTAGAACACAGTTGAGGGCACGACAACACCTCTTCCCCCTCAGGAGGCTGAAAAGATTTGGCATTGACCTAAAAAAGTTCTACAGCTGCACCATTGACAGCATCTTTACTGGCTGCAGCACCGATTGGTATAGTAGCTTGGAATCCGATCATAAGGCGCTACAGAGGGTAGTGCGTACGCCCCAGTACATCACTGGAGCCAAGCTCCCCGCCATCCAGGACCTCTATACCAGGTGGTGTCAGAGGAAGGCCCTAACAATTGTCAAAGACTCCAGCCACCCAAGTCATAGACAGTTCTCTCTGCTCCCACAATGCAAGCGGTACCAGAGCGCCAAGTCTGGAACCAAAGGGCTCCTGAACAGCTCCTACCCCCAAGCCATAAGACTGCTGAACAGCCAATCAAACGGATACCCTGACGATTTACATTTGACTCCCTTTTTATTTGCACCGGCTCTGTTGCACCGGCTCTATGCACACTCACTGGGCTCACACACTCAAACATACTACACTGACACTCCAACACACACTACATACACTTTCAGACTCTTCACATACGCTGCTGCTACTCTGGTTTATTATCGATCCTGATTGTCACTTTCACATATCACCTGTACTACCTCGTACCCCTTCACATGGTACCGGTACTCCTTGTGTACGGTCTTGTTATTTGTATTCTAATGTGTCACTATTTCCTTTTTTGCTAATTTTTGTTACTTTTTAACTCTGCATTGTGGGGAAAGGGCTAAGTAAGCATTTCACGATAAAATCTGTTGTATTCACCTGTTGTATTCGCCGCATGTGACAAATACAATTTGATTTGAGGCTAATAGTTTAGAACTTGATATAACCATTGCAAAGTCTTTATGATATATATTTTCTAACATCAAGTAAATATCAATTCCATGTTCTGATTATAATAAATGTTAGGCTCAAAATATAATGAAATGTAAAATTAATAAAATATACACATGTATTTGCCAGTTGTAGATCAAATAAGTTATATGGCAAGTTGACTCAAGTTCAACTGCTCCCAGGGCACTGTGGTATATCAATGTGTTCCGATGACTGATTTCTGGGAACGGTACCGACCTTCTGTCCAGCAGAAGCCATGAGACTCAACGGCTGAACCAGCTGCTTAAACACATGGATGCAATTAAAGAGGAGCCGTATGGTCGTCAAACCAAACCAACAGTCTATTATTGTTAGTTTAAAGGGAGGAGGAAAGAGGTTTTAGATGACATACAAGTTTATTGAAAATAAGTTCTTCCTGATATGATCATCAAATGTTATATCATTTATTATAAACAAGTTAATTAAGCTTTTTTCTCCTGCTATACTAGGCATTTTTAAATGTATTTTGTTATATACATTTTATTATGCCCTACATAATCAGGTAAAAGCAATGGGAAAAAATCATAATCATGATCCACTGTTAGTTTATGATATCTTTCCCTGAATATAAAGACGCCATGTTCTGAGAAAACGGAAGACATAGCTTTGCATATTACATTTAATACATGTATTATGATTAGTTTTCAAATAGAAACATCTCTACCCCTGATGAGTCACTGATGATGAGTGCTAGGTAGCTGGAATGGTTGTTTGTGTGGATGGGAGATGGAGTGTAAAAGATTAAATCATTAGTTTACAGTGAGAGCTGCTGTAGTGAAGGTATGTTATTCTCTCCAGGGTACCTCTCTGGCTTTCATTAGAAAAACTCACACAAACACATTCCTTTTATTTGTGATTTATTTTTTATTTTTTTTGACTGTTCTAAGTTATTGCAATCTGGTTAATTCACATTTAAAAAGCAGACATCATCCAGTTGCACTGTAATTGATGATATTCATTTTTACAATAACCTTTAGGTCCATAGATTGGAAAATCCAATCAAACCATTATGTTTTTCTCTACTTTATTTTGTTTTTTTATTTTGTAATTACAAAAAAGAAATATGTAACAATAATAATAGAAAGGAGGAAAACTCAGAAATATTACGAATGGCCAACAATCACAACACAGCACAAGTACCTATTTACTGCAAGGTACAAAAACCAAAGAAAACATATGCAAAAAAAGGAGAAAATAATTGGCACCTATGAAGTTTGATACGAGAAGCAACAGAGGCCAAGGTAAGGGAAGCATTTCTAGAGACTAAAATCAGACAAAGGGTGTTTCTTTTTCTCTCCCGGTTTTTCTTTTGTTAAAAAAAAAAAAAAAAAAAAAATCACAACCAGGAAGCAGGGACGATAAAAAATACTGCACGTACAATACCTTTTCTCTCCTTCATCTCCCTTTCTCTCCTTTTCTTTTTTAATAGCATATCCCATTAATATTCATTCCCCACTGCTCGTAATAGCTGCGCCTGGTGGCGGAATCGTTAGAGTTTTACATGTGAGTAGCAAATGACACTTTGATTGGCTGTGATGTTGAAATGGTCCTCTCCCACCGGGCCTGGGTCGGGGTTCTGGGCTGAGCCGGGAGTCCTGCCAGGCACCGTTTCACTGCGCGTGCTGGCTCAGTGTGTGGTTCTGGAAGGGAAGAGAGGAGAACACATGAGGGGAGAAATAATAAGCTACGTGCCCACACCTCCGAGCTCCCACAGCCACCAACCCCCCCCTCACGCTATCCCTATCTTTATACACAACAGTCATGTCTGTCTGTCCATCGGAAGGCCCCAGCCTCCTGTAACATGAACAACCTGCTCTCCACACACACACATTTCTATTAATCTTACATAGAGCTGCAGATAAACACAACAGTCATATTATATTAATCTACGGCAACATGAAACAATGATTTGTTTATTCAAATTTATGAGGCATGAATCTCTTTTGATGTTCTTATAAATATTTGAAAACACCATCTCAATACCTTATGAGGTCCACATTCCAACGGCTCTCAGGCACAACACATAAATTCATAGTAACGCACGAAACACCTTTATCAAAACTAAATTCACAACACTACCGGAAACAACTGCAGGAGCCTACATTCTCTGCACACCTCAAGCAGAGGGTATAATTTCATAAACCAAACCAGATATGATGTGAAGAGTTACATTTTCAATCACAGCAGATATGGGGCTCCCAGAGGCATGTGTGTTAGGGAGATTTCTGGTAGGCTGGCTGGTTCCTCTGCGCTCTCCCCTGGACCATAAACCCAATTCCCAGGGAAAGCTCAGCAATCATCCCCCTCTTCTCTCTAAAAGCTGCTTTCCAAGATTAATCTCTCACAGAAAGATAGGCCCATGTTTTTGTGCACCACTATGAAAAAAGAAAAGGGGAAAATCTGAAGGATTAAACATGGTTTTCCGTCGATAAATACTTATTCTTATTCTTTGGGCCTTATCTTGGTGCGCATATTTTGCACATGACTGTTGGCAGAGCAGGGCTGCACTAGTTCAGCAGAGGAGGCCCAGTCCAGGTCTTAAAGCCTTCAACTGTCTGATTGCAGCCGTTCAGAGCCAGTCTTTCTTTCCTCTTTCAGTCTCTCTTGCGCTTTCTCTCCCTCTTTTCCTGCGCCCCTCCCCCGCGTGTGTGAGTGGGAACACGCACAAGAGAGGCTCTCCAGTGAGGAGCCGTATCTCACTGGGAGCCACTGACCCCATTATGAGAGCAAACCACTTTTCTCTCTCTCTCTCTCTCTCTCTCTCTGAGCCACACCGCCTGCAGTTCTGCCCCCCTCCAGCAGAGGTCAGGATTGGCTCTGCCTCCTGCTCCTGTTAGTCAGGCTACAACAGACTGGAGAGCTCCAGCCAGAGGGGAGGCGGAACATTTTAGACAAAACAGAATACTAGACCTGGATTTCATCATCATCACGTAAATGCACGTCAGTTGTATCTGTGCTTGCTTTGAGTGTACTGGCATATATTTTGGGATGCGGCCTTGCCATATCGTTGTAAGGGAACGTGTTTATGTGTATATATATATATATATATATATATATATATATATATATATATATATATATATATATATATATATATATATATATATATATATATATACACAGTGGGGAGAACAAGTATTTGATACACTGCCGATTTTGCAGGTTTTCCTACTTACAAAGCATGTAGAGGTCTGTAATTTTTATCATAGGTACACTTCAACTGTGAGAGACGGAATCTAAAACAAAAATCCAGAAAATCACATTGTATGATTTTTAAGTAATTAATTTGCATTTTATTGCATGACATAAGTATTTGATACATCAGAAAAGCAGAACTTAATATTTGGTACAATTAATATTTGGTGCAATTACAGAGATCATACATTTCCTGTAGTTCTATACCAGGTTTGCACACACTGCAGCAGGGATTTTGGCCCACTCCTCCATAGAGATCCTTCAGGTTTCGGGGCTGTCGCTGGGCAATACGGATTTTCAGCTCCCTCCAAAGATTTTCTATTGGGTTCAGGTCTGGAGACTGGCTAGGCCACTCCAGGACCTTGAGATGCTTCTTACGGAGCCACTCCTTAGTTGCCCTGGCTGTGTGTTTCGGGTCGTTGTCATGCTGGAAGACCCAGCCACGACCCATCTTCAATGCTCTTACTGAGGGAAGGAGGTTGTTGGCCAAGATCTCGCAATACATGGCCCCATCCATCCTCCCCTCAATACGGTGCAGTCGTCCTGTCCCCTTTGCAGAAAAGCATCCCCAAAGAATGATGTTTCCACCTCCATGCTTCACGGTTGGGATGGTGTTCTTGGGGTTGTACTCATCCTTCTTCTTCCTCCAAACACGGCGAGTGGAGTTTAGACCAAAAAGCTCTATTTTTGTCTCATCAGACCACATGACCTTCTCCCATTCCTCCTCTGGATCATCCAGATGGTCATTGGCAAACTTCAGACGGGCCTGGACATGCGCTGGCTTGAGCAGGAGGACCTTGCGTGCGCTGCAGGATTTTAATCCATGACGGCATAGTGTGTTACTAATGGTTTTCTTTGAGACTGTGGTCCCAGCTCTCTTCAGGTCATTGACCAGGTCCTGCCGTGTAGTTCTGGGCTGATCCCTCACCTTCCTCATGATCATTGATGCCCCACGAGGTGAGATCTTGCATGGTGCCCTAGACCGAGGGAGATTGACCCTCATCGTGAACTTCTTCCATTTTCTAATAATTGCGCCAACAGTTGTTGCCTTCTCACCAAGCTGCTTGCCTATTGTCCTGTAGCCCATCCCAGCCTTGTGCAGGTCTACAATTTTATCCCTGATGTCCTTACACAGCTCTCTGGTCTTGGCCATTGTGGAGAGGTTGAAGTCTGTTTGATTGAGTGTGTGGACAGGTGTCTTTTATACAGGTAACGAGTTCAAATAGGTGCAGTTAATACAGGTAATGAGTGGAGAACCGGAGGGCTTCTTAAAGAAAAACTAACAGGTCTGTGAGAGCCGGAATTCTTACTGTTTGGTAGGTGATCAAATACTTATGTCATGCAATAAAATGCAAATTAATTATTTAAAAATCATACAATGTGATTTTCTGGATTTTTGTTTTAGATTCCGTCTCTCACAGTTGAAGTGTACCTATGATAAAAATTACAGACCTCTACATGCTTTGTAAGTAGGAAAACCTGCAAAATCGGCAGTGTATCAAATACTTGTTCTCCCCACTGTATATATATATATATATATATATATATATATATATATATATATATATATATATATATATATATATATATATATATATGAGAGAGAGAGAGAAAGAGAGAGAGAGCGAGAGAGAGCATGTTTCCAGGGTTTTGCTGGTGTGTATTGATTTGCAGAAGGATGGGATTGAGAGGCAGTTGCTACTCCCTGGGGTCCAGGGTTACACCAGCACTGCAGTGGCCTGATGGAAACAGCACAGCTAGGGGGAGGAGAGGAGAGCAGAGGAGGAAGGAGCCACACAAACACCCTCACCTACACATTCCACAGGATGGAGACACAGTTTCACAGACACACACACAAAAAAGTAGCACTTGTTTAATTTGCTAATCAGTGTTAACACACACAATGTGATGCTGGTCTTAGTTAAGCTCTCTTCATTTGAAAGCGGCGTCGGGGGCAGGAGTATTGATCACGCCGCATGCGATCGATAGTGTGAATGGTGTGTGTCTCTGAATCTGATAATGACTCTCAATGTGACATCAGTCCTATGCAGCTGTAATTGATATATTCTCCAGGATGAGGAGATCGAGGGCTCTGCTCTCACTCTTTAAACAGGTGGGGACTGGAGACTGAGACCAAACACACACCCCGACATCTCACAGAATACAGTACCTGACAAACACTATCAACCCCTACAAACTTAAAAACCAACAAAGACAGTAATTGATCCTGAAACAACCTCATCCTCCTGTCTTGGACTGCACCACATCTCTGGCCAACTCCACATTACAGACATCTAATCACAGACATCCCATTTCACTCCGTCCCTGCCTGGTTGACCACAACAGCCAAGACACAGACATCTAGTGTACAAGATAACCTATCCACTGTACTAACAAAGGCAAGAGATCACTGACAGTGTTATCCATTTGTATTGTACCATCAAACTAAACGGAGAGAGACTGCACTCATGTCACCGTGTAGCAGGGGGACACTGTGATGATGGAACAGCGCCCCTCTGCAGGGGGAGGCTGTGCAGTGGGCAGAACATCCCCTCACTGCTCAGTCAATATCTATGCTGTCATTGTTTTCTTAAACTGGTTATAAAAGAGAGGCTAAATCCTGCCGAGCTGTGGGCTCATGGGAAATATGGCCCAGTCGCATTACTAATGCAGAGACTGCTGCATACATGGGGGGGGGGGGGATAAAGAAAAAGGAAAATCAAATCTATGTTTCCGACACAGTGCTTTTTCTAACCGTGTTAACAACGCGTGAGGACCTGGACAGGGCTGCCGTCATGTCACTTTCAATAAGGCATCTGAGGCGCACCCTGGGGAGCAGGGAGGAGTGGGGAGACTCAAACATGTCAGTTCACTAGGCGTCCTCTAGCAAACACAGGATTTGACTGTTCTGTACACCAGGGGTTGGAACCGGTTCAGGGAACAGAACCGAAACCCCCCCGGAAAATAACAGCATTTTTCGAGGAACAGAATCAGAACCGGGAATGAAAGTCATCAAAAAGCATTTGTTTCAGTCGCACAAAAAAACGCCACAAGGTGCCTATGTAAAGCCCTCCCGCTCACTCAGAAACTTGTTCCAGTGTCTGCCTGCCAGCTGAAAGTCCTTAGCAGTGTGTGTAGGCATGTGCAGGCAACCTGCCCTTCCCCCATCCGAAGCTTAAGCTACTGTAACCTACTGACGTTACAAGTGTGATTCAGAAATTAGGGATAAATGTTTCATTAGAGATTAATGGATTACCTTTTTCAATGCTAATTACAGATACTATAGTTATCACGTTTCACATTGGATTTATTAACTACTAAAAGGTAAGACCGTGTTTTTAATTCAGGTGCCACTCTGCACACACGCTTGTTAGCTAGCTAGCTCTGGTCCAATTTTAAGCCAACTCTCAGAAGACATTCAAAGTTCCTCCATAGAAGCCGCTCCTCCATATGTATAATTCTGTGGCTTAATTCAGATAATGCAGGGGTAGGCAACTCTGGTCCTGGAGTGCCGCATGCACTTCCTGTTTTTGATTTAACTTAAAATGAAAATTTAGGCAATCCCTGAACTGATCAAATAGCCCAGTTGGTCAGGTGTGGTGCTTAGTTGGAACAAAATCCTGCAGTACCGGCAGCACTCTATGAACAGAGTTGCCTACCTGAGATGATATTGGTCATAACAATGCCCAGCGCTTCAAGCCAAACTTCTACCTCTACCCTCTCTCGCACTCTCTTCACCCGCAAAATTTCAGTCGCATCACTTGTCTGTCCATCGCGCATGTGAACAACTACAGCCTAGGCAGTCGATAGCGCCCATGCAGCTGCCTAGGCTAAAACAACCACTGCCACAACCACTGCCTATAGAAAGTCTACACCCCCCTTGGATTACTTCACATTTTATTGTGTTACAAAGTGGGATTCAAATCTATTTCATTGTCAGAAGAGCTTTGTACACCTGTATTGGGTAAGGAGTTGAAGATCATGGCTAGACGGCAATTTTTTTATGTCAAAACTGTAACTTGGCTAGGCACATTCTCTGTGTTCTTGGTAAGCAACTCCAGTGTAGATTTGGTCTTGTGTTTTAGGTTATTGTCCTGCTGAAGGTGAATTTCACTCCCAGTTTTTAGTGGAAAGCAGACTGAACCAGGTTTTCCTCTAGGATTTTGCCTGTGCTTAGCTCCATCCAGTTTCTTTTCATTCTGAAAAACTCCCCACTCTTTGCCGATGTCAAGCATACTCATACCACTTGCAGCCACCACCTGCTTGAAAATAAAGAGGCAGTTACTCAGTGATGTGTTGTGTTTGATTTGCCCCAAACATAAAGCTTTGCATTTAGGCCAAAAAGTGTTCATTTTGCCGTGTTTTCTTGCAGTATTACTTTAGTGCCTCGTTGCATGTTTTGGAGTATTCTGTATATTTATATTCTTCTTTTCACTGTCATTTAGGTCATTATTGAGTCACTACAATGTTGTTGATCCATCCTCAGTTTTCTCCCTTCATTGCCATTTAACTCTGTGGCTGTTTTAAAATCACCAATGGCCTCATGGTGCCTCTAAGCAGTTTCCTTCCTGTCCTGCAGTTGAGAAGGACGACTATCTTTGATGTGTTTAGTGTGTTTAGGTGGTTTAATACATGATCCACCGCATAATTATTATCTTAACCATGCTTAAAGAGATATTCAATCTCTGATCTGTTATTGTTACCCATCACTGCCCTTCTTTATGAGGCTTTCGAAAAGCTCCCTGGTCTTTGTAGTTGAATCTGTGCTTAAAATTCAATACTTGACTGAGGGACCTTCAGATGTTGTTTGTAAGGGGGACAGAGGAAGGGATAGTCATTCAAAAATTATTTCAACACCTATTATTTCACGCAGGTTAATATAAACACAGGGTGTGATTACTTATGCAACGGTTACATTTGAGTTATTTCATTTGTATTCATTTGGGAGAGGCTACACTCTCAGGACGCTAGCTTGTCTCGCTCTGCACTTCTCTGCTGTTTTTAACACAAAATAAAAAAAATCACCTTTGCCGCCTGGTGCACTTTAGTGTGGTTTATTTTTAGACCGTTGACAGTCTTCCAAGGGCCGGAGACTAACATATGGGCTGTCTTAAAGCTTCATATGTTTCCAGGTTTTCACCTCCGAGAGACAGGAAACTCACTTGGGAGTGCGCTACAAATAAACGCCCCCCTGCCCTCCCGCCGTATTCCCTCTTTCCTCCCCCCGCCTTTCCTTAACCCCCCCCAACCCACTCAATAAATGTGCCCGTTCTCCAGCCATGTCCTGTTTCGCCATCCTCCCCCCTGGCTCCCACCCTGTCACCCAAGGGGGACTTCCCCTCCCCTGCTGCTATCCTTCAGTAAAGCCAAGTTCAGACTCAGAAACAAACACATCCAAAAGACTCACACAAACCCACAGAACTGGCTGGCCAGACAAAACCAAATAGAAACACACTAACCTAGTTAGACCTACTATAACATCCTATTTGAAATAGCTTTAGCTAAATTACAGAAAATAGGCCTGATGCAGCTGGTGTCAGTCAGTAATGAGTCTCTCCTTGGCCTCCACAGCTATGGGGTTCAGTCCCTCATCATCCCCCTGTATAGGCTAACAAAATAACACACCTACCATGACCTCCTGATCCAACTGCTGACTGGGATACCCTATAAAATACAGTATGAGTGTTTGTGTCAGTGTGTGAGAATATATATTTGTGGGTTTATATACACACAATATGATAAAAACATGTGCACTCACACATGCACGTGCAAACCCAGAGAGAGAACAGAGAGGGGGCCTGTGGCTATACAGACTCTATGGGGCGTAGTGGAGTGCCTAGGGCCAGATGAGCTCAGGGGCCCCAGACGGACTGTGCCGTGGGTGACAGAGTACAGAGAGACATGCAGTGCTGCTCTCCCATTCGCTCTCCCAGCCCGCCCGGCCTGATCACTGGAGCACACTCCCATTCCCTTTCCGTGTCACTGTCAAAACAGACCTAATCCACACAGGCACCCAGGGAGATTCCAAAGCACCCTAAACTGAGGGGGAAAGCTAAGAGTAGGGAACAAATCAAATCAAATGTATTGGTCAAATACACGTGGTTAGCAGATGTTATTGCGGGTGTAGCGAAATGCTTGTGCTTCTAGCTCTGACAGTGTAGTAATATCTAACAGTTACACAACATATACCCAAATACACATAAGGACTGGATTGAGAAAGTGCATAGGGGGGTGAGGGGAGGGGTTTGATATGGTGTCAAAACTATGATCACCCAAAGGAAGAGAGAGAAAGCGAGAGAGAGAGAGAGAGCAAGAGCAAGAGAGAGAAAGCGAGAGAGAGAGAAAGAAAGTGATGGGAATATTCACCGAGAGGAGAGTGTGAGGAAGGGTTGATGGTGCGACTGTGAGCTGTCAGTGGTGTGTGTGATTTATAGAGTGTGTTTGTGTCAGCCTCCAGCTGCTGAACGGAGAACACCAGGGTGTAAAAGACCCCGTCCTTTCTGTTCTCTATGATGGAGAGGGAGAGATGGAGAGATGGAGAGAAGGAGAATGACAGAGAGAGAGAGAGAGAGAGAGAGAGAGAGAGAGAGAGAGAGAGAGAGAGAGAGAGAGAGAGAGAGAGAGAGAGAGCGCAGAGTAGAGAGAGTGAGAGGAAGAGAGAGACCATTACCAAACTACCAGTGTGGTGATGTATGATGTTGATATAATGATGTAGTCCACATCTTTGTGGTTGATCAGATCAGATCAGTGTAACCACGTCTCTACACTGTTTAGTGCCAGGAGAACCCACTCAGGAACAATACCCCGGCTCATACGTCACTGTCACAGCCATGACAGTTCCGGTCTTGTTCTGGCACGAGTGGAACGACACCGCACCATGCAGCGCTAGTCCTGTACCGCGACAACACTTCTCAGTTAAACTGTCACGTCTGACTAGGGACTGCTTTGCTCTGTGGAGGCAGACACACTGAAACAGGGACAGGTTCCAGCAGGAGAGAACTGCCCTTCTCTCCTCCCTCTCCCTCGCTCTATTTCTCTGATAGAATACAAATAATGGAATGTAACAGACAGATAAAGAGAAGGGATGGAGAGGGTAAGAAGAGACAGATAGAATAGTTGATTCTATCCTGATGGATATCTCTCCTCTTTGTCTCAGCATTTCTCTCCAACTTCCACGCTGGCCCACAAATTATTCAATTTCTACCAGACACCTCCTCTCACTGGGCATCAGGGCAGCCATGGTCTTCCTCTCTCTTCATCCCCCTCTCTTCATATCACTTAGGTAGGGTTGTTTCATGAGGGGGAGGTTTGTGACAGAATCTCTATGGGGAGTGTGTATGTGTGTGTGGGTATTATACAGGGGGTCATTGGATCTTTAGTCAACAACCCTTATTCACAGAGTACCTTTCAGAGGCTTGTAGCAAATAATGCGTGCGCACACACACACACACACACCATGGTAAGACGACAGGATGTGGATGTCTTGATTCCCTCTGAAGATTAGCTTACCCCATGTAGAGCATTTTTCATTTGAATTCACCACACTCAAATTTGTCTGAGTTTCTTTCGCAGTGCGGGAGTTGGGGAACGAAAACAAAACAGACACAGAAACAGGCAAACAACTTAAACACGTCCTGGGGTTGAGGATGTGAGGGACGACGGTATGTTCCTGCTCCATCTCCTCAAAGGTCTGCAGGTTTTGTTACATTTTTCTCCGCTGCTGATGTCGTCACCCACCATTAACCCTACTTGCAAGCACAACTGAATCAAAATCCCTGTTCTCACCTCCTCAAGTGTTGTTGCTGTACAATGAATGTGTTTATTGAGCCGAAAAATATTATACCATAAGACCACTAGACCAGTGAAGGCTACCACAATGGACCATAGTGTTCTGCGGTACAGCTCAGACAGACAGGTATGCCAAGCCAGACAGCTGCATCCTGTATGTGGTGCATGCAGTCCCCGGACTGCATCTCTCTGAGCTGGCCAATCACCTGGCGGTGAGGAAGAAGGGAGGTCTGCAGAGAGCCCCCATGGTCCCCATTCTAATAACATGGAGCGCCACTCTGCACAGCGGGGCAGCTGGGACTCAAACAGAGACCGCCACTGGGACACCTAGATCAAATCTTGCCTCCACACTGTGGCACGCCATGGTGATCAAACTAAGAACTCCCCAGCCACCTACACACACATACAAAAACACATCCATAGTTCAGAGACACACACTACAATATTCACACACTGTAGCATAGCTACGCCAGTGAGCATAGACAAGGACTAACAAAGAAAACACTACTTAGACTCCATAGCGCACTCATTCTAAAATAGACACATTTCCTAATGTGAACATACATGAGGCTAACAGCTCAGTGCACAACTTGTCCAATCAAACAAGGCAGACCGAGAGATCAGACGCTGCATGTTAATCATATGCCTCCATGCTCTCTGCATCTCTGCTCTAAGACCCAAACCCCAGCTCCTACCGTTATAGGAGCATTGTGGGAGAATGCACTGCACTCAAATATTCAACACTTTCGGGATGTAGAGGGAGGAGGAATCAACAAACAAAAATGCCAGAGGACCTCCCCTCCCCTCCCGTTCAAAACTGCCGACTGGAGTTAAATATTACTAGTGCTAAAGGAAATAGTGTACACACATGCCAACAGAGGGGGTGTGCTGGCCTGGCTGGGGAGCGCCAGCGCCCTCCTGAGGGTTGAATTAAGCAGCATAGTGTAAAGATCAGCCTTGACGTCAGTCAATGACAGCAGACCACAGCGGGGTGAAGGCTGGAGTGGGAAAGGAGGGGTGAGGGGGGGCTCGAAGGCACCTGGGGGAGACAAACAACAACATACACAAAAAAGCCAAGTCTCTGAAGTTTCCAGTAAAGGAATCCAGATCTGGCAGGCTGGGTATAGCAGCGCTGATCAGGGACAATAAGCATCACTTATTTACCGGCTTACGTCTGTACTATTTATGGGGCACTGGGGAGAGGCACAAAGGACAAGAGGAGAGAGGAGCTGAGAGGGGCTAAAATATGCATGGGGGCTGGTACATATGGGACTAGGATAGAGAGAAAGAGAAAGATAGAGAGAGAGAGGTAGGCAAGAGCAAGAGAGTTCAGAAAAGTGATGGAGAGTGGGGTAGGTGGCCATGAGGGAGAAAGGATGATGCAGTGACGTGTCCCCCCCACTGGCCCCTGGGAAGGCTGGAGGATTAAAGGAGAGTGGCCCTGTGTGGGCCCTCAGAGGGCTGGGGTAGGGAGCCCCAAGCAGGGAATAGCCTGGACAGGCCAGCCAGCCAGCCAGCCATCCTCCATCCATTCATTCAGACCTCATTAAAAATCAACACCACAACAACAAGCCTCACCACTAACCTCCATGACCAGCCCAGTTCATATCCCCCACTCAGACCACTCCATCTCCCCCACTTAGACCTGCTCCTCCTGGGGCCAGGCATAGGGGTGGGCTGGGTGGTTAGTGGGAGGCAATGCCCAGATATGGAAAAGAACCAGGAAATGGAAGAAGGATTCACACTCTGGGCCCATCAGAGGATGCTACTGTGGCCATGTGAGTGTGCTGTTACTAGCTTGGTGATGGAGTGAGTGGTCCTACGTAAAGAAGCTCAGAGAGGAACATTACTTATTATTGACGGTTTGACCCGGTCAGGAGGGGGAGAGATGTGGCCAGGATGGAAGGAAGGGAGGAAAATGGAGGAGTGTGGAAAGGTGGAGAGGCGCGAGAGGGGGCCGTGCCACACTGTGCGATCGGCTGGTGTTTATCTCTCGGCCGTTCGGCCTCGGGGTGAGGCAGACAGTGACCGACAGGGTCCAGCGCTCCTCCTGCTGCTAAATGGACGGACCGGCCATATGCTCACTGCCGCCGGCCCTACATCATTGTCACGGGGGGGGGGGGGGGGGATTTAGGTCATAGCCCCAAAATGGAGCCATGGATATTATTTGGCCATTAAGCTCACAGGCAGCTCACTCCCAGGGCTAGCATACCCACAGACCCTCTCCTCTACCATCCACCCTAGTGGAGCGGGAGGTAGCCTCATGAGGAAGAGAGGGAGGGTGTGGTAGTAGCAGGCGGCTGGGTGGGTCCATCCTCCATCCTCCAGCCTGTAGCTCATGATGATGGATCCAGCCAGGGGCAGAGCAGAATAACGCTGACCCCAGCTGCCCACTGGACCCACTCTTGAGTGAGTTATATAGAGCTAGGCCCTCCTCGATCTGTCAGGACCCTAACGACCCAACACGGCCAGAACCCTGCCAGGACAGGGTGGGAGGAAGGAGAGGGAGGGAGGGAGGAAAGGAAGTCAACCTGATGGAGGGGAGAGGTGGCTGGATCTGGACATCTTTGCTTCAGCATGTACAAGTATTGTGTGTCAGTGTCTTCAGTGTCTAAAAAAGAATGTGTTAGTATAAGTGTGGATGTACTATATACTGTATAAGTATGTGGTAGCGCAACCTGGACGCTTGGTATGGTATGCAATAACTTGTGAATGTCCATCATCCATTTCGTATGATATGTTATGAATTACAATTCGTATGATATGTTACGAATTGCAATTTGTAATATACAGTGGGGAGAACAAGTATTTGATAGACTGCCGATTTTGCAGGTTTTCCTACTTACAAAGCATGTAGAGGTCTGTAATGTTTATCATAGGTACACTTCAACTGTGAGAGACAGAATCTAAAACAAAAATCCAGAAAATCACATTGTATGATTTTTAAATAATTAATTTGCATTTTATTGCATGACATAAGTATTTGATCACCTACCAACCAGTAAGAATTCCGGCTCTCACAGACCTGTTCGCTTTTCTTTAAGAAGCCCTCCTGTTCTCCACTCATTACCTGTATTAACTGCACCTGTTTGAACTCGTTACCTGTATAAAAGACACCTGTCCACACACTCAATCAAACAGACTCCAACCTCTCCACAATGGCCAAGACCAGAGAGCTGTGTAAGGACATCAGGGATAAAATTGTAGACCTGCACAAGGCTGGGATGGGCTACAGGACAATAGGCAAGCAGCTTGGTGAGAAGGCAACAACTGTTGGCGCAATTATTAGAAAATGGAAGAAGTTCAAGATGACGATCAATCTCCCTCGGTCTGGGGCACCATGCAAGATCTCACCTCGTGGGGCATCAATGATCATGAGGAAGGTGAGGGATCAGCCCAGAACTACACGGCAGGACCTGGTCAATGACCTGAAGAGAGCTGGGACCACAGTCTCAAAGAAAACCATTAGTAACACACTACGCCGTCATGGATTAAAATCCTGCAGCGCACTTAAGGTCCCCCTTGCCAGCGCATGTCCAGGCCCGTCTGAAGTTTGCCAATGACCATCTGGATGATCCAGAGGAGGAATGGGAGAAGGTCATGTGGTCTGATGACACAAAAATAGAGCTTTTTGGTCTAAACTCCACTCACTGTGTTTGGAGGAAGAAGAAGGATGAGTACAACCCCAAGAACACCATCCCAACCGTGAAGCATGGAGGTGGAAACATTCTTTGGGGATGCTTTTCTGCAAAGGGGACAGGACGACTGCACCGTATTGAGGGGAGGATGGATGGGGCCATGTATCGCGAGATCTTGGCCAACACCCTCCTTCCCTCAGTAAGAGCATTGAAGATGGGTCGTGGCTGGGTCTTCCAGCATGACAACGACCCGAAACACACAGCCAGGGCAACTAAGGTGTGGCTCCGTAAGAAGCATCTCAAGGTCCTGGAGTGGCCTAGCCAGTCTCCAGACCTGAACCCAATAGAAAATCTTTGGAGAGAGCTGAAAGTCCGTATTGCCCAGCGACAGCCCCGAAACCTGAAGGATCTGGAGAAGGTCTGTATGGAGGAGTGGGCCAAAATCCCTGCTGCAGTGTGTGCAAACCTGGTCAAGAACTACAGGAAACGTATGATCTCTGTAATTTCAAACAAAGGTTTCTGTACCAAATATTAAGTTCTGCTTTTCTGATGTATCAAATACTTATGTCATGCAATAAAATGCTAATTAATTACTTAAAAATCATACAATGTGATTTTCTGGATTTTTGTTTTATATTCCGTCACTCACAGTTGAAGAGTACCTATGATAAAAATTACAGACTTCTACATGCTTTGTAAGTGGGAAAACTTGCAAAAATCGGCAGTGTATCAAATACTTGATCTCCCCACTTGATCTCCCCACTGTATGTTACGAATTTGCAATACGTAAGATATGTTACGATGTGGCTAACGTTAGCTAGGCCAGGGTTAGGGTGAGGGGAAGGGATAGCTAACATGCTAAGTAGTTAGAAAGTAGCTAAAAAGTAGTAAGTAGTTGCAAAGTTGCTAATTAGCTAAAATGCTAAAGTTTTCCGTGATGAGATTAAAACACGCAACCTTAGGGTTGCTAGACGTTCGCTTTATATGCCCACCTGATTGACCACAACCAACCACCCTCCTTTCGTTTTTGCGTTAAGTAACCTTCTGTCTTATGTAACCATACCAATCGTAACATATCATACTAAATGGAGTGTCCCGGATTTTAGTCGATGAGACCAGGCTGGATAGCACTACCCCATCTGAATGATGGCCTCTCACTATGGTAATGGATTCATGTAAGTGTATGTATGAGGGGAGGAGTGTGTGTGTCAGGGGAGGTGTGCGTGCACGCACCAGAGAGCCTAGCCAAGCTTCTAGATCTCTGTCTAGCAGTATAACGCTAAGCCACCTTGCAAGTTATTTGCCGACCTGTGCCCAATGCCTATTTGGAGATGCTTTTCCCACTTCCCGAAGCTATATCCGTAATCGGTAGACGATCCTGATTGGGAGGTTGCTGTCTGCATCGCCGAGCGGTGCCCAGGAAATAATTAAATCCAACTGTTAGATTCTACCACCCCCCTCCAAATCAAAACCAAACATGGATTCCATGTTGTGTTCTCACTTTGCGCACACACCAGTCTGTATTTCACACCTGTTTGTATAGCTAATCAGCCTCACAATATGTGCACCATGCTGCCCCAGAGGGGAAGTAGAGGAAATGTGTGCGCGCAAAGTGAGAAGAGAACATTGCCATCCATATGAGATTTTGATTTGGGGAGGGAGGGTAGCGTCTAAAAAACGGATTTAATTGTTTCTTGAGCACTGCTCGCCGATGCAAACGGCAACTCTCCACCAGAACCGTCTAACGATTATGGATGTAGTTTTTGACGCGGGACACATGCTGGTAAACAGGTACAGTCATTGGACCATGAGTTATCTTGAACGCAGTCGCTATGAAATGCCCTTAGACCTCATCTCATTAATTTATTGAATTATTAAATCAGAGGTCTAATGTTGGGTTACAGAGAGCCCAGCAGGAGAGCTGATTGGTTAGTAGTGCACTGGGGTCTAATCATGACTGCCCATAAGGAAGTTACTAATTTTCTCTTCAAAACATTTCCTTATTAATCGTCAACCATACCACGAAACATGTTCATATACCCTGAGTCCAAGACTGCAATGGAATCCTGGTAGTGACGACCATAAACCAAGGTGGACCAAAATATTGGTAACCTACTCAGGCCATTAGAAGCAATTATGATTGAAGTCAGATCATGTGATTTCAGATTATATTGGTTGATGGCGCTGAGAGATGACATCACTTTGTCTATATGTGGTTAATACTGACCTGGAGCTCAGTCTGAAAGAAGAACTTCTGTGGACACTGGGAGCAGTCGTAGATTTTGTCCTCTTGACCGTGGACGGCAAAGATGTGCTGCTGCAGCTTATTGGCCTGGACAAAGACTGGGGGTGGGGAGAAGGAGAGGACGTGTTAGATGATTGGTTTCGAATGAGAAGGACCGGTGACAGTTCCGCTAAACAGTGAGCTAGGTTACTGAATGACCTATGGAGGAAAAGTGGGAATCTGTCGCTCTCTGTGCAAATACAGAGACGAGGGAAAGACACTCATTGCACGAAAACAACTACTTAAACAGCGTAAATATAAATAAAGAGAAAAGAGTGACAACAGGAAGGAGATGAGATATGGAGAGATGGGGAGGCAAGCTGTGTTTTTTTCTGTTTTGTTTCAGTAAACTTAAGTTTGCTGCGTGTGTGTGGAGAGTCTGAATTATTAACCCTCCCCAAAGGAGCAGCACCCCTTACTTATTCATAACCCGCACAGGAATAGAGTTAAACTTTAAAAAAAAGAGTGTTGTGTACCTGTGGGGGAAGGGAGTGGTGGTGGGGGAAGAACACAACCAAACAACTATTGAGAGGAAGAGAGGGAGAGAGCGCGGGAGCGCGCGAGAGAGAGACCGAGAGAGACACACACACACAAGGGGGGCCTGCTTCATGGTCTGAGCTAATAGTAAGTCTTCTGATGCAGACAGACTAACAGAAACTGACAGACAGACATATAAGCAGGTAGGCTCTCAGACAGACAGCGAGGGATTGGGATGGCCAATTGCTAGAGCAACAGAAAAATACAAAAAAGCAGGCAGACAAACAGGAAGTAAGAGAAACAGACAGAAGACAATGGATAAAGACAAACAAAATTTTGTCTCAGCTGCGGTCAGACATGTCAGTGTCTCAGTGTCTATAATGATTTCTGATTCCCAAAGGGGAGCTGGAGATCCAATGTGACTTTGAGCCTGCTGCCTGGAGAGCCCTGGCTGCTTAACTCGGAGGACACGTACACAGGGCCCCTAAAACAGCCGGACGGCCACAGAGGATTAGTTGCCCTCCTCTTTCAACCTGGTCTTTATTCTCTGACTTTCTGATCTGGGGCACAGCAGACACAGGGGACCACGGCCAAGCCTGAAGAACCTTGAGCCGCTCTGCTTGGCCTGCTAGTCTTGGCTACACCTGGCCAGCCCTGTGCCAGTTGCCTGTGATGGTCGCTGTGCCTGTGCCTGGGCTAGTCTCTGTGCTAGGCCAACCCTGCCCTGTGACTATGGCTGTGGCTGTGACTGAGTGGAGCTGACTGTGATGGGGAGTCTGGTCTACTCAAGGGGGACATCTCACCAGGTTACACCATGGGTAAATCAGCTTTAATTAACTTTCCCATCAGCACGACAGGACTGTTAAAGGACCTGAGTTCTCCATCTCAGAAGCACAGAGTTGACCTCTGTGGAATGTCTCTGCTAGGTCTACTGCGGCTTGGCTATTTGTCATAATACTTCCACAATGGACTTGATTCCAACGTATGGTGTGAGTTTTTTCTATATTATATTCTTTACTACATAGACTTCCATGTCTTTCCTGAGATAGTCCATGTCAGGTGTTCAATTAAGTTGTGGAGGAGGACTACGTGTTACCACAGGATGGGGTATAAGGTGGAAGGTATGGAGAGGATAGAGAGGTATAGCTAGATGGAGAGGATTTATTTAACAATTAGGCATCCATCCATCCGTGAGTAACTCTCTGGTCTGTAATCACTCATTCACTCAGGACTTATTCATTCAGCACTCATTCATTCAAGACTGTATGTACATATTCATGTACAGTTGTTATATCATATCATCTGCAAAAGCATCTCTACTATTCAATGGGCGAGAAAGTGCAGTGCAAGACTGTGTGGGTCTGCAGGTCTAGTGGAACGTGTGTTCATATTGTGTCTATGTGTGTATGTTAATGTTGGTCAGACACTCAAGCACCTTGACTGCCCTCCACCTGGCCCCCCTCTGAGGCCCCACCCCGACCCCTCACCTGTGAAGCAGACTGGACACTTGAAGGTGCCGCCCATGCCCTCAAAGCTGTGCTCGATCAGGTGACACAGGAGCTTGGCCGGAGAGTCAAACATCTGGTTACACAGCTTGCACTCGTGATTGATACCTTCCTCTGTAAAAGAAGAACACGCCATACAACAAGGAGGTCAGAGAGTGAAGGCGGGAGAAACAATATACACACACACACACACACACACACACACACACACACACACACACACACACAGACACAAAAGGAAAAGTGTAAGCTCATGTACAGGTAAGTTTGTGTACTAAAGTATAGCAGTTCAATTCAATCATTGCCTCTCTCCTGCCTGCCTGCTCATGCTGCAGCACATGGCACAGCTCCAACACATGCCTGTCCCTCTGCCTTGGCCACAATGTCCCTGTCACAGAGCCCAGAGCTCAGAGAGGTACCATGATCCTGCACTAACAGGTCCAGTCTGAATCCTACTGAGAGAGGGCTGTCCATTCTTCCTTGCGTCTTTTCCTCCATTCTCTCTCCTCTCTCAGGTCCAGATCTGGCCTGTGTGACCAGTCCGCTCCCCCCCCTCCCCCCTCCTCCCAGTGCCGCTTCTCTCCCGGCCGGTAATTGCCTGCCACCCCCAGTGGTCTGGGCTATGTGCCCTCCCCCTGCTTGCTGCTCTATTTTAAGCCTGCATGAATGCCATCAGCGGCCCCCTCCGCCGTGGGACAGATGAAAGGTGGGCGTTGGGTCCTGGCTGGGCGCCTCCGCTCCTGTCTTATCGGCCGAGCGTCACACAGGACCGAGCCGCGCCCGCCCCCGTGCCATCAGATTGCCTCCGCTGCGCCCCAATCCTAGCCCCTCGCTGAGTCCCGAACCGTGGAAGACACTGCTGCCGGTCTCCGTCCCCCCTGATGGCAGCCTCCCCTGTCTCCCCTGCCGTCCTACCATAGACAGCCTCCCCCCATGCCCTGAGGTGTCCCGCTGCTCAGCAACAGGGGCATGCAGGGTTAATAAAGTCTTCAATCAAACATCCCTGACACCCCTATGACCCCCCCCAATACCCAAACCACCTCCACTGATTCCAATCTCCTCTCTGTCTCAAAGGCCTCCACAAGGGTGACTTAATCCCTGTCTGAATGGCTAGGGGAAGGAGGGGGGTGGGGGGCTGGGTTCGGACGGGGCTTAGGGGGATTGGCGAGGGCACTCCTTTGGTCTGTCCGTCCCTGCTGCTGCTTCCTCAAAGACATCACGTTTGGGTGGGATGCCTTTCGGTCCCAAACCACCCTGAGATGGAGGTTGATTACAATTTAAAATATTAAATTAAGGCAAGATTGAAGTAGCAGGTTAAACTTCTCATGAACCCAGAGACACAGAGAGAGATTCCCTCAGAACGGTCTCCAAGAGAAAACCCTAGAGCCACAACTACAATCAACAGCACCAACTGACCAATAGAATCCTGACCTACAAAACACCAACTGACCAATAGAATACTGACCTACAAATACCAATTTACCAATAGAATACTGATCTATAAACACCAACTGACAATAGATCTAGCATAGATAGATAGATAGATAGATAGATAGATAGATAGATAGATAGGTACTTTATTGATCCCCCGGGGGGGAAATTTCATAACGGGAGCTGCTTAACAGGCGACCACTCAGGGCGGCGCCAAACTACAGGTGCACTAACAGGTCCAAAAGTGAAAACCAAGGTGAAATGAGGGTCATGTATGGGAGACATTGGGAGAATTTAAGACAACTATGATTAAAGAGAGAACTGAGCTCAGTACAGAGAGCAGGGGGATAATTGGTCTGTCTGACAAGAGCCGAGGGCGCAGAGTGAGGGGGCCCAAAGCGTTTGTGTGTGTGTCCTATGAAAGTTATGTATTTTCTATGACATATACAGTGGTTTTGATCAGTGAGTGGGGAGTGTACTCTGTCTGTCCTCCCTTTCAGAGCGCGGAGGGAGGGCTGGTGGGCCGTGTGCACAAAGCGGACTGGGTTGGGTGGGCTGTGTGTGTGTGTGTGGTGGGAGGGAACCATGGAGAGATGACAGGACCCTGAAACGTCCTGATGGCCCGCTTTGTGTCTGAGAGAGCATTTGATCCGCGAGACGGCCACACAACTGCACGGCTCCTACCCCGGGAGGCCCACGTTGGGGCAGGATGGGAGGGAAGGAGAGCAGAGGTTTGGTGAAGGTGAGTCCTGTGAGTTTCACTAAACTAGCACACAAAACCAAACTACATTCAACTTGTAGAAAGTGCACACCATACATAGTAATTACTAATTACTACTGTACTAAACTGCTATACAAATGATGCAGACTATCATATATACAATCCTTATTAGTGGTTGATCTCTTATCTTTGCCATTATGTGACTATTAGACTACTAGCACTAACAAGTTCAATTGATTAACCACAAGTAAGAGGTTTCCAGACTTGGCCCGTTAGATGAGTAGGGATGTTTGGTACTAGCAGCCTATACAGGAGTCATTAGTATGGCAGAAGGGAGAGGTTAAATAGCTACAGGACATTTCATCCTTCAAAGGCCCCACTTCAGCTATCTGTAACATAGATCAGACATGGAGAACAGGAAGGAAGCGCAGGAAAGAAAAGAACGGGGAAAAACACACAGATCTGTTAAGAGGCCTGATCAGTATGCAGAGTGAAGAGAAGAAGAGAGAGTGTGTGAGAGTGAGATAGAGAGAGCGGGAGAACATTTGACTCCGATTGAGGGGGAAAAAAACCTTCCCCCACCTCCTAAGGTATGCACCATCTTAATTGAGAAATGGCATGACGCCGCCACATATACGCAGAATTACTGATGAGGGCTTGCCAGAGAGACAGTGTGAGACATGGAAAGGGGATGGGAGAGTGAGGAAGAGAGAGGGAAGAAGAAAGAGGGATACAGTGAAAGACAGAAGGTAAAGGAATACAGACTGAGGTGGATAGAGAGATGAGGGCCTTGCAGCGATGGAGAAAGGAAGAAACAATATTTATGTATTATTCCTAAATTGTTATTCCACCAACTGAACAGGATTCTTATCCTGCACAAACACTGCTGCGGCGGCTGCCTCTGTTGCAGCTTAGCCAATGTGCTTCCAGCTAATTGACCAGAGGGAGCCAGGTGGTGCCCTGACTCTCAGCCCTCCCCGGGGACAGTCCCATTTACACAAGCCCGCTCCCCCCTTCCTACCATCACCTCCCCCTGTCGGCTCCTCTCTCCCACCCACCCACCCACAACACCCTGCAGCGTGCACAGGCACACAAATGAGCTCCTTGGTTGGGAGCTGGGCCTCCCCAGGGCCCCGGCCCCACTCCCCTCGCCCTGTGGCCTAAAACCCGGCCTGGCGATTGATGGCAGGGACGGCAAGAGAGATACCAGGGGAGAGCAGAGGGATGGAGGAAGGGGGGGGGGGGGCAGGAGGGCTGAGTGGTTGAGGGGGTGAGATAGAGGTGCTGGGCTCCTCTAGGGGGCTAGCTCAAGGTGTGTTGCCATGGAAACACAGAGGGAGAGGAGGGCAAAATCGAGGCATTCTAAACTTGACCCATGGTGGTGGGGGCGGCAATGTGGGCCAGAGTATACACACAGGCATGCACATACACACACACCCTGCTGCAGAGCTAGAGGGGTCCCAAGAGTTCTCCACCTCTACTCTCCCTCTCAGTCTCACACACACACACAGAATGCTGCGATGCTAAGGTGATCCCTGAAGCTCCTAACACCCACACATAGACTTATCTCTCTCTGACACAAACGTTGTTTACACACAAATAAACTCTCTGTCTGCCAGTCTGTCCGTCAGTCATCGCTATTCACTACTCTTCTATCACCAGTTTAGTGACTCTGCTAGTGACTATCGCTCTCTCGATTCTTCTCTTCATTCCTCTCCCTCTCTCCTGGCTACGGCTCTGGTTCACACGTTTCCTATTATCTGTAGTAAATATTTCCGGAGCGCACTCTCCGGCGGCCAAGCGTGATGGAGTCTCCGGCTCCAGACATTTTTGGCAGACGTGGACAGCATATGGAGCTGACCAGCTTGGAATCTCCTATCAGATTACATAACAGTAGGATGCTGGATCTCTCCAACATGTAGAAACCGACCTTCATGCAAACACACAAACAAACTCTCCTTCCAAAGCACACTCGCCCCCCCCCCCCCCCCTTACTCACTCCATCATCCCCCCCTCTCTAACACACCTATCTGCTATTCCTTGACACCAGTGGAGGTTCCTCAGAGAAGGAAGGGGAGGTTCATCCTCAATGAATTTCAGAAAAATTTAAATAGTGAAACATTAAAAAAGTTCCTTTTTAGATATATTATTTTAGATAGAAAATATATTCACGTCACCAAATAATTTATTAAAACACACTGTTTTGCAATGAAGGTCTACAGTAGCCGCACCAGCACTGTAGGGTAGCACCATGGTGTAGCTGGAGGACAGCTACTGTAACTTCCGTCCTCTTCTGGGTACATTGACTTCAATACAAAATCTAGGAGGCTCATGGTTCTCATACAGTAATTATGAAACTTCCGGAGGACATCTTCCAGCCTATCAGAGCTCTTGCAGCATGAACTGACATGTTGTCCACCCAATCAAAGGATCAGAGAATGAATCTACTTCTGAAAGCATAAGCTACAGATAGCCAGCACTTCAGTGCATAAAATGTGGTGAGAAAAAGGCAATAGTTTAACAGGTTTGAACAAATACATTTCTTAAAAAATGGAGGAGCAAGAGGGAGAGAGAGAGCTAGCTATATTTCGTAATTTTCTTTCACTTTCACTTACTTAGCTAGCAAATGCAGTTAGCTAGTTTAGCATACTCAAACACCCAGCTCAAACAGAGGGATGCTATGTTAGCTAGCTGGCTATGACTATCCAACACAGGAACTCTTCAAAGTCAAGGTAAGCTTTTGGTTTTACTAATTTAATGCCACTGGGGCCCACCGGTGTAACTGCTAAACTGCTTACTGACTGTACACTGTACTGCATGATTGTAGCGGGTTTACTAACATGTTAGTTCTATTAGTTGACTATGTAACTGCTGTTACATAGTTATTGTCTTAGGTCTCTCTTTATGTAGTGTTGTCTCTTGTCGTGATATGTGTTTTGTCCTATATTTTTATTTAATTTATTTATATTTTTAATTCCAGCCCCCGTCCCTGCAGGAGGCCTTTTGCCTTTTGGTAGGCTGTCATTGTAAATAAGAATTTGTTCTTAACTGGCTTGTCTAGTTAAATGAAGGTTAAATAAAACATTTATAAAACTATATCGTTACTTTAGCTAATATGGTGACAACGATCTAGGCTGTGTGTAGCGGTTATGATATGAAGGTTTGGCTTAGAAAGGTTTTTGCGCCTGGTCACATACAGCTGATGTGTTGTGCATTGAAGTCCACAAGCGAAGGGAAAAGGTGAGAGGAGGAGAGCGCGTAGATGCGAGAAGGAATACAACAAGCTGTTTGTATGTGGCTATGAAAGTGAACTGTGTGTGTGTGATCTGGGGTGTATAAACAGAAGCAAATGGAATGAAACGGGGATAAACATACCTGAGTTTGTCCAATAGAAACTCTCGTTTGCAACTCTCGACTACTGCTTACACCCTAGATCAGCTAGATCCAGGCAAGAGTGTGCAACGTGATATTGAATGTGTCACTGTCTGTCCCCTCAAATCTTTTCTTGACCTGTGTGCACCTACGTTGTAAACTTTCATAAGCTAGGTTGTAGCAACCTCATGATGTGTATAGGGAAAATGTTTGTATCATGTAGTAGCCTAAACATATCGATGTTACATTGAACTGGGTGAATGGAATGTGAATGACAGTCGTCCAATATACTGTAATAGAAATAAGGCCATGCTCATAAAAAAAAGTAATAATCGTCCTCTCTCATCTTAAACGGCACCAAAAGCCACAGCTTGACACGCTTTTGGCGAGCTTATGACCTAAAGACTGGTGTACTTTGGGAACAGTTGGAAAATGTCCACCATGATAGGTGCACAATGTTCAGGTCCCAAAGTTTTTCATTCTGATTGGGTCTGTAGACACACTACAAGGTCAATGGACCAAACTGCCCACTCTGAACTGCAGGACAGGAGTCATAGTACAAAAGCCCCTGGGACTGGAATCCCTCATCCCTCAATAATCCTCCATATTCTACTGACCTAAGAACCACTACACCTCTCTACCTCACACCAACCAATCACATCTCATCCCTCCTCCCCAACACCTGGGCTCCACCAATCTGGGTTAGGCAGTAGTCCCACGGCCCCTGCCCAGCAGCCCTCTTTGGACCTGGCTGCCCGCTGTCCATCCAGGCCTCTCTCCCTGGGCGAGCTGCTTCTCATTTCCCCCACACACACGTAGATAAAGAGGCATCACACAGAGACACAGGCAGGCCCCCCCCCAGCCAACGCCAGAGAAATGGGAAATAATCAACAAAAAAAGCCTGGATGTGCTGCGTGCCCTCGGCTTACACCTAGCAGCATATATGCATATGGTGACAAGATGATTATATTTAGGGATCTTGAGTACTCTCCATAATAATGACATCCATATGAAGGAAAAAAACAGCAAGTCAAAAAGTAAATTGTGTCTATTTAAATCTCAGGGTCGCAAAATGTATACGTTTCTATTCTACTCTTTTTTTTTTTTATGTACGTGCACAAGTACAGTGAAATGCCTTTCTTGCAAGCTCCAAACCCAACAATGCAGTAATCAATAATCTCTCAGAGCTAGGTTAAAGCAAGAGTGAATATGGAAATTATATTTTCAAACACCAAACTTACACAATAACACAACACCACACAGCCCAGACTGATTGTAATGAGCGGGGAGTATAATGTATGCACAGATATTTGTGTTTTGAATGTTAATTGAATGCTCAGAAGTGCCCATGTGGGAATAGCTCTAATCAGTGCACCAATAAAACCGCCATATGATAAGTCTTTATAAGTGCCAGTCACTCCCAGGGCCTCCATTTACTTCAAGTGTTGCTCTACATCTTCCCTCTACCTCTTACTGACCCCATCCATATGTTTCCATATGCCTCTGTCTTATAGCCCACATTAGCAATCCACAGCCTGTCCATAAAGGCTGCATAGGCCACATTATGAGTCACTGACACACAGGCCCTACATAACACCTCAGTAATAATTAAAAAGTTATCTTTCCATGACAGACTGACCAGGTGAAAGCTATGATCCCTTATTGATGTCACCTGTTAAATCCACTTCGATCAGTGTAGATGAAGGGGAGGAGTTTCGGTTAAAGAAGGATTTTTAAGTCTTGAGACAATTGAGATATTCAGTCCCATTCAGACGTGTATATGTGCCCTTCAGAGGGTGAATGGGCAAGATAAAAGATTCTTAAAAGATTTATTTGAACGAGGTATGGTAGTCGGTGCCAGACGCACCGGTTTGAGTGTGTCAAGAACTGCAACGCTTCTTGACACAACCTTGGGAAGCATTGGAGTTAACATGGGCCAGCTTCCCTGTGGAACTCTTTCGACACCTTGTAGAGTCCATGGAATTGAGGCTGTTCTGAGGGCAAAAAGGGGGGTGCAACTCAATATTAGGAAGGTGTTCCTAATGTTTGGTATACTCAGTGTATGTTCTAACTGACATTAACCGACTACCAACATCACTCTCTCCAGTGGAAGGCATTGTGACTCTGCATTGTGGTAGTTCTCACCGAGAGCAGCAACACACATCATCATCACCCATCCAACCAGGTTAGTGCTTCTGTTCTGTATCTATGGCTAATCACCGTGGCAACAGCGATTGACTGTAAACTGTAATCAAGGCTGATGTGAATAATGTGTTATTTTTATACAGTTATCTGTGTGACTGGTGCTTTCTCTGGCCCTTGCAGACAAACATAGTTGTTTCTGAGATTGAGGGACAAGGTTTTCAGCACAGATCTGTACCAAAACACTGCAAAACTAAGAATATGTAATAAGGAAACAACTAAACCAAGTAAACAAAGGAAAATATTATGGTTATCTTACTCATTGATATTGTTCATGCAAAATGCACTGCCGCCTAATATTCACTCGCTGATCTAACCTGCTGCCCTCAAGGTGAAACTCAGCACTTATTCCATGCCCAAGACTCAACTTTAATAGGTGCAAACACACTCACAGAATATATATACACAAACACACCTATCCCAGATTGCTAATTGAGGTGATTGAAGATTATGTAGATAATGAAGATGGAGGAGATCTAGGCTTCAGCCTGGCTGCTGCTGGCCTGTGTTTCTGGACAGCCCTGGTCTGAGAGACCCTTATTGAATCTGAGGCCTGGCTGCTGCTGGCCTGTGTTTCTGGACAGCCCTGGTCTGAGAGACCCTTATTGAATCTGAGGCCTGGCTGCTGCTGGCCTGTGTTTCTGGACAGCCCTGGTCTGAGAGACCCTTATTGAATCTGAGGCCTGGCTGCTGCTGGCCTGTGTTTCTGGACAGCCCTGGTCTGAGAGACCCTTATTGACTCTGAGGCCTGGCTGCTGCTGGCCTGTGTTTCTGGACAGCCCTGGTCTGAGAGACCCTTATTGAATCTGATACCCGGTGCTGTGGGCTGCTAGAGAGGCAAGGCACCTGGCCGGACTCACAACTAACACCACATACTGGTCATCAATCTTCACAAGGTGCTTTACTACCCTCACTAGCTGCAAGAGATCGTCTGTAGTAGTATCCTATTCCAACCCATTTTGCACAAAGAGACACGCTGTTGATCATTAACACAGTGGTGATGGACCATTACTACACTGAAGACAGCTTCATCTGAGAGAATGATTCCCTGTACCTGTAGGGCCTTCAACAGAGCATACCACACAGCCAGGCCAACAATGCCACTGCACTGTGTGTATTGGTGTGTGTCCACGTTTGTGCATTTCATGGTAATCCTACCATGCTGTGGTATATGTGTGTGTGTGTTCATCTGTATACATGTGTGTATGCATGTGAATGCCTAATCCTATGCCCCTGGGTGCACTGGAGGGGGGGGGGGGGGGGGGGGTTAGATCTCCCAAATGCGGCTAAAAAGCAATCTCCATGAACCATTCCACAACAATATCTCATTGGCATCTCTTCCCTAAGGGAGATGGCAGATTCCTGGGACTTAATTTCCTGTCCCCCGCCCCCAGCCTAACTCTTAGCTGTGAGGGGAAATAATCACAAACAACAACCCCAACGGCAGCAGATTTGAGCGATCACACAGATATGCAAAAGACATCCCCACCCTACATTGCAGCTAGCGATCAGCAGCCAGGGTTGTGTTTGCCTGCTGCCCCACTCTTCCCTTTGAGTTGTTCCTTTTTCATTAGAACACCAAGGCAGTCTTTGGCCGGCTGGTTGTGAATTATCTGGCCGCCAAGGAGGGGGAGAAAGAATCTGAGCAAATATGAGGAAGCAGCAGGATACTAATAATGCACCTCCTGCTGTTCAAGTTAACCTGCAAATGTGTCCATCTGTACCTCCAGAGAGAGAGACAGAGAGAGAGGGGGGGAGGGAGAAAAAGAAAGAGAAGGCGGGGGAGGAGAGAGAGAGAGAGAGAGAGAGAGAGAGAGAGAGAGAGAGAGAGAGAGAGAGAGAGAGAGAGAGAGAGAGAGAGAGAGAGAGAGAAAGAAAGAAAGAAACAGAGTGGTAGAGGAGATAACTACATACCAGGGGAGGACTGGGGGAATCTGGGGAAAAATGGAGGAAGACTGAGACCATGGTCTCTTTTACAGATGAGCCATGAATGACATAAATTATAGAAAAAGACACAAATCCAAATATAAAATGCATGCAGAATTTAAATAATTATTTTCTCATCCAGTACAATGCCTTGGCAACATTGATTCCCTCATGTCAATAAAGCTAGAACATTTGAGAAAAAGAGACTGTGAAGAAGAGAGAGACTGTAGAGAGAGAGAGGGTGAATGCAAGCATTTCGCGAGACTGTGGCTCAAAACCGAATGTCTACCTGGCCAACTACTCCACCCTGGACTTGAACAGCCTTTACGACCAGGTCCACCTCTACAAGGCAGCAATCCCAACTTTTGCCAGGACCCTGAAGGACATCACTCTCAACCGTAGGCCCAGCACCTCACATAGGAGGGACAGAGCAACGGACACCCTACCTAGACCAGCAAGACACCCTCCCAGACCTGCAAGACCCCCTCCTGAAGGACCTGCACCGAGAGAACCCACTCCAAGAGGACCTACACCCAGACCACAGCATCACCAGCCACACCCCAACCAGCTAAGACCACCTCAATCAAACCCTGGCCACACCCTATATAGACCCCCCCATATCAGACCTATGCCACTTCTGCCCACGCCATGCCCCCCGCCCATGCGGCAAGGACCTCAACATGACAGCAGGACATATGCCCAGGCCGTGAGCAGAGCAACAGGCCCGACCCCCACTATTACACCCGCCCAAGCACCATCCTGCGACCTAAGAGGTATGTATCAGATGCTCAACATGCTCTGCTCACACCTGCTGTGATGGTCCGGGCCTAAACCACACAAGTAATTGGAAATACAGAAATTGTCATCCTACAAGAGGAGACGGACCCACTGGTTGCCCTTTAGGTTAGAGAGAGCTGGTAGTCCCATCCACCAAACTACCAGGTGTGAAACAGGGAAGAGACTCAGGCGGTATGCTAATTTGGAATCGAGCAGACCTAACCCACTATATTAAATTTGTCAAAACGGGAACATTTTACATCGGGCTAGAAATTAATAAGGAAATAATCTAAACTGAGAAAAATGTCCTCATGTGTGCTACCTATATCCCCCCAATAGAATCCCCATACTTTAACGATGACAGCTTCTCCATCCTTGAGGGGTTGATCAACCATTTCCAGGCCCAGGGACATGTAGTAGTCTGTGGTGACCTAAATGCCAGAACTGGACAAGAACCTGACACCCTCAGCACACATGGGGACAAACACCTACATGGAGGTGACAGCATTCCCTTCCCCATATGCCCCCCTAGGCACAACTACGACAACATAACCAACAAAAACGGGTCACAACTCCTGCAGCTCTGTCGGACGCTGGGTATGTACATAGTCGAGGGGACTCCTACGGTAAGTACACATACAGTCGTGGCCAAAAGTTTTGAGAATGACACAAGTATTGGTCTCCATAAAGTTTGCTGCCTCAGTGTTGATGATGGCAATATGCATATACTCCAGAATGTCATGAAGAGTGATCAGATGAATTGCAATTAATTGCAAAGTCCCTCTTTGCCATGAAAATGAACGTAATCCCCAAAAACATTTCCACTGCATTTCAGCCCTGCCACAAAAGGACCAGCTGCCATCATGTCAGTGATTGTCTCGTTAACACAGGTGAGAGTGTTGACGAGGACAAGGCTGGAGATCACTCTGTCATGCTGATTGAGTCAGAATAACAGACTGGAAGCTTTAAAAGGAGGGTGGTGCTTGAAATCGTTGTTCTTCCACTGTCAACCATGGTTACCTGCAAGGAAACGTGTGCCATCATCATTGCTTTGCACAAAAAGGTCTTCACAGGCAAGGATATTGCTGCTAGTAAAGATTGCACCTAAATCAACAATTTATTGGATCATCAAGAACTTCAAGGAGAGAGGTTCAATTGTTGTGAAGAAGGCATCAAGTCCAGCAAGCGCCAGGACCGTCTCCTAAAGTTGATTCAGCTGCGGGATCGGGGCACCACCAGTGCAGAGCTTGCTCAGGAATGGCAGCAGGCAGGTGTGAGTGCATCTGCATGAACAGTGAGGCGAAGACTTTTGGAGGATGGCATGGTGTAAAGAAGGGCAGCAAAGAAGCCACTTCTCTCCAGGAAAAACATCAGGGACAGGCTGATATTCTGCAAAAGGTACAGGGATTGGACTGTTGAGGACTGGGGTAGAGTAATTTTCTCTGATGAATTCCCTTTTCGATTGTTTGGGCCATCCGGAAAACACCTTGTCCGGAGAAGACAAGGTGAGCGCTACCATCAGTCCTGTGTCATGCCAAAAGTAAAGCATCCTCAGACCATTCATGGGGTTGCTTCTCAGCCAAGGGAGTGGGCTCACTCACAATTTTGCCTAAGAACACAGCCATGAATAAAGAATGGTACCAACACATCCTCAGAGAGAAACTTCTCCCAACCATCCAAGAACAGTTTGGTGATGACCAATGCCTTTTCCAGCATGATGGAGCACCTTGCCATAAGGCAAAAGTGATAACTAAGTGGCTCGGGAAACAAAACATCGACATTTTGGTCGATCCTCAAGAGGCGGGTGGACAAACAAAAACCCACAACATCTGACAAACTCCAAGCATTGATTATGCAAGAATGGCCTGCCATCAGTCAGGATGTGGCCCAGAAGTTAATTGACAGCATGCCAGGGCGGATTGCAGAGGTCTTGAAAAAGAAGGGTCAACACTGCAAATATTGACTTGTTGCATAAACTGAATGTCATTGTCAATGAAAGCCTTTGACACTTATGGAATACTTGTAATTGTACTTCAGTGTACCATAGTAACTACTGACATAAAGATCTAAGAACACTGAAGCAGCAAACTTTATGGAGACCAATACTTGTGTCATTCTCAAAACATTTGGCCACGACTGTATAGCTCATGTCTTGGCAGTAGTACTGTAGACTACTTTATCACTAACCTCAAACCAGAGTCTCTTAAAGCGTTCACAGTCAGTCCACTGACACCCCTATAAGATCACAGCAAAATCACACTCTAAACTATGATGCATCAAAGCCAAAGGAACTTAATAATATTAAGAAATGCTATGGATGGAAGGAAAGTAGTGTTGAAATCAACCAAAAAACAATTAGGCAACAACAAATTCAATCCCTTCTAGACACTTTCCTGGACAAAACATTTCACTGTAATAGTGAAGGTGTAAACTTGTCAGTAGAAAACCTAAACAGTATATTTGACCTTTCAGCTTCCCTATCAAACCTAAAAATTTCAAACAGAAAACCGAAGAAAATTAACAACAATGACAAATGGTTTGATGAAGAATGCAAAAACCTAAGAAAGAAATTGACAAATCTATCCAACCAAAAACATAAAAGACCCAGAAAACCTGAGTCTACGCCTTCACTATGGTGAATCATTAAAACAATACAGAAATACACTACAGAAAAAGAAGGAACAGCACGTCAAAAACCAGCTCAATGTAATTGAAGAATCCATAGAATCCATTTGAAAACACTAAACAAACAACAACACGAAGAGCTATCTATCCAAAACGGAGATCTCCAATCTTTTTGGCCCTATAACAAAGAGCAAATGAATATACATGATCAAATACAAATCCTAGAATCAACTAGAATACACAAAATGGGACAAACACCAAATTGAGACTCTGCATGCAGAATTCTGCAAAAACGAAAAACACCCAATAATGCATGCCAAGCAGAATTAGGCAGATACCCGCTAATGATCAAATTCCAGAAAAGATACATTAAATTCTATAACCACCTAAAAGGAAGTGATTCCCAAACCTTCCATAACAAAGCCATCACCTACAGAGAGATGAACCTGGAGAAGAGTCAACTAAGCAAGCTGGTCCTGGGGCACTGTTCACAAACACAAACAGACCCCACAGAGCCCCAGGACAGCAACACAATTAGACCCAACCAAATCATGAGAAACAAAAAGAGAATTACTTGACACATTGTAAAGAATTAACAAAAAAACAGAGCAAACTAGAATGCTATTTGACCCTAAACAGAGAGTACACAGTGGCAGAATACCTGACCACTGTGGCTAACCCAAACTTAAGGAAAGGTTTGACTAACGTACAGACTCAGTGAGCATAGCCTTGCTATTGAGAAAGGCCGCCGTAGGCAGAACTGGCTCTAAAGAGAAGACAGGCTATGTGCACACTTCCCTCAGATTACACAGATCCACAAAGAATTCGTAAACAAACCCAATTTTGATAAACTCCCATATCTACTGGGTGAAATACCACAGTGTGCCATCAGAGCAGCAAGATTTCTGACACAAGAAAAGGGCAACCATTTGTACTTTAACTATTTTACATTGTTAAAACACTATATATACACATCATATGACATTTTAAATGTATTTGTTCTTTTGGAACTTTTGAGTGTAATTTGTTTACTATCTACTTCACTTGATTTGACAATGTTAACATATGTTTCCCAATAAAGCCCTTAAAATTGGAAAAAAATAATAATTTGCAAGAGAGAGAGAGACTGGAGAGAGAGAGACTAGAGAGAGAGAGAGACTAGAGAGAGAGAGAGAGAGACTAGAGAGAGAGAGAGACGAGAGAGAGAGAGAGAGAGAGAGAGAGAGAGAGACTAGAGAGAGAGAGAGATACTGAAGAGAGAGTGGAGTGAGAGAAAGAGAGAGACGGAGAGAGAGTGACTGGAGAGAAAGAGAGACAGAGAGAGAGTGACTGGAGAGAAAGAGAGAGACAGAGAGAGAGTGACTGGAGAGAGAGAGAGAGAGAGTCTCTGGCTGAGTGCCTGCTCTGTGGCTGTAATAGTGAATGGAGCAGTAGGAGTGACCTTGGCTGTCCCCGCCCCCTGCCCTGAGCCCAACTGTGCGTTGCCTCTGGATGCTCCACACTGGGCCTGGCGGCACCGAGCCAAGCCCAGCCAAACCCCACCATGCTGGGCTGTGCTCAGAGCCTCCACGCCTGGCCCATGGTAACACTCTACATCAGTACACCACTCAGATAGACATCCCAGCACACACACACACACACACACTGCATCCATTCCCCCCCAAAAAGAGTGGATAAAAAAAATGCAGCTTTAATGAAGACACTAATCATTTGTAGGTCATGCGTGTGAACCTCTGCCAGAAGCATCAACTGTTACAACCCTCCCTCTGTCTCTTCACGCAGCGTGTATGTTGGCTGGTGTGTGTTCGCAGACTCTACTGTATATATATATATATATTTTTTTTTTAAACGGAACCAAGTCCAGAGGATAGAACATGACGACTTGTTGAAAAGTAAGAAAATCAATATTCCAAATGTAAATGGTCATCCTGATCTCTACGCTATGTCCCCCATAACTCCGATATATTTTATGTTGTGAGAGAGGAACTCAACTAACAACAATTGGACGTCATACTGGGAACAAATCAGAAAAGGAAATTGCTGGCAATCATGGCTCCTAAATGTGCTGGTATATCAGTGTGTGAGACGGAAATAATTCTACAGAAATTCTAAGGAATCAGAGCAGGTACAAATGCCTGTAGAGCCTGGCGTCAAACCGGTGTGATCAGTGTGATCAAAGCCAAGATACTGTAGCTCTGTAATACCAGGAAGAGAATTGTTCATTTCTCAGAAATAAAAACACAAATGACTGTCCCTCCTACAGTGCAGAGCACTTTGCTCCCAACAATTTGATGTGATTTTAGTCATTTAGCAGATGCTCTTATCCAGAGTGACTTAGTTAGTGCATTCATCTTAAGACAGCTAGGTAGAACAACCACATCAAAGTACATGTTTCCTCAATAAAGTAGTTATCAGCAAAGTCAGTAGGAAAATACATTAAGGATGCTCTTAAATGCCCTTCTCATCTGGAACTGGTTCTCCCAGAATTCCTAACTCTACTTTGTGAGTTAGTGTAGCAGCAGAGCCTTTTATAAAGTGTCTCGTTGTGAGGAGGATTCCCAAATGAGTCTGGGATTCCCCACTGATAGGGACAGAAAGAATTAAAGCCTAACTAGCAGCAGTGTGGCGCGGAGTGCAGGACAGAACAGAACATAGGCCATCAGTCTGCAGAGGCCACAGATTGAGACTGCACCAGTGATCCACACAGCTTACTAAACAGCCCCCCAGCCCTGCCTGCCTGCCTCACCCGGCGCTGTGTACTAACAGCACCACTTAGCAGCCAGACAGGGGCTCCTAACCCAACACCAGGGCTGTTTGAAGGTTAGCAGGGGTATAAAGCAACACACTAATATTAATATCAGTGTGTCAAGGACGCAAGTTATTAAAGATGACTGAGCATTATGAGGGCATGTGGAGGGAGACCTTCCCCTGGGGGTGACATCAAACAGGATGTTCAAAGACCCCCAGTCAAAATAAATCAATATTAATGCACACACATCCACAACAAAGGACGCGATGTCAGCGCCCCAACCCCCCCCCCCCCCCCCGTTTAAAGGACGCTTTTTCATCTTAACTTTACATCCCTCTCTCTATTTCTCCCCCATAGAAGGAGGGAGGAAAGAGGCTGTGTATCCCCCTAAGCAAGCTCATGTGTCCCAGCTTAGAGGCCCTCAGTCAAATCAAAGGCTCTCCCGCCATGCCAGAGCTAATGTGGTGTCACCTACACACTGAGGCTGACGCCAGGTAGAGGTTACTATTCCTCATCCTCCTACTTCCTCTCTGTACCTGATTGTCTGACGGGTCTGTCTGGGTCTGTTTGTGTCTCCAGAGCTGCACAGTGACTGCAGACAGGCGCCTGCATGTTTCCCAGCCGAAACAGTTCAGAACAGTATGTGGATATATTATATATATATAAGATCTCTTCTGCAAAAATTTAAAATATTTATGACAGATTTCTTGAGTTCAGATTAATTGTGACCATTTTGAGGAAGTGTATGCTGTCTAAGGTGTCTCAAATTGGACAAACAGTACTATTGTTCTCGTTTTTCAAGTGAAGTTCTTTTAAGAGAGTACGCAAGCACATTCGGAGGCGCCAGCTGAACTGAAGCATGCTGACGCCTTAAGTGGGCTGGAAAATGTCAGAAGGGATTTGGAGTCTTTTCCTTACGACTCAAAGTGTCACAGGCACCAAATCCCATCTGAATGCCTCCATCCTGTTCTGGTGGATTCTGTGGCTTTGGACTGAAGTGACAGAAGTTCCTAGAAAAGTGCCTAGATTACAGTTACCACAACCTTCTGATAACCTTGCAAGTGAAGGTATTAACAACTTCACCGGTACAAATACAACAGTGACAGAAAAGACCTGTCTACAAATACGTCTTTAGTGTGCCTGTCCAACAGCGTGTGCAATTTAATGACACACATTAACATACATTACACACACATGACCACAAACACATTATGCCCAGATAACAGCTGGAGCTGCAGTCAAAGAGGCAGCTTGTTGTTTTGTTCTTGGTCTCTGTTCCCTTCCTCTCAGTCCCTCATCAAAATAACATCTGTTTGCATCATACAGACACCGGACAGGCAGCTGATGTCGCCCCCTGCTCCACTTCTCAAAATCACAAAATCAGCCCAAAAAGGGGGCAGTGTGTGTGTATATCGGTGTGTGTGTGTGTGTGTGTGTCGGAGCACATCTGGGTGCAGAGTGCTCATCTTCATCCAGATGTGTGCTCCATGCTCTGCAGCCTAACGCACACCTGGACACCATCAGGAGCCAGACACAACAAGGGGGGGGGGTAACTACCACTCCCCCTCCAAAACAACAAAATACTCAACACACACAATTAACCAAATACATGTCAGAGAAACTTTATATTTTCATGGATGGTAACGTAACAAATTGATAGTGTGTGCGCGTGGGTTGGTTGAGAGGGTGGTTTTCTGCAAGGTACAGTATGTGATAGGACACAGATCTCCTCCTCCCCCCCCCCCCCCCCAAGAGAAAGGAGGGATGGCTGATCTCTGTGTAGTCACTATCGGCTGCCTGCCTGCGCTCTGTGCTCTCCTCTCTCCAATCCCCCACACACACAGCAGCCCAAGCCTAATCCCCCATGATACACCTGGGCACTTTCAGAACCTGTGTGTGTGTGTGTGTGTGTGTGTGTGTGTGTGTGTGTGTGTGTGTGTGTGTGTGTGTGTGTGTGTGTGTGTACATACTTGATCTGTATGAGATCTCCGTATCTCACTATCCTGCATGAAACAAAAGCAAAGTTTCCTTCAGCCCACACACACACACACACACACACACACACACACACACACACACACACACACACCTACTGGCACACAGAGATTGCAGGCAGCCCTTGCAGAGTGAGAGAGTGAGATCAGGGATGGATACATGCTGTGGCACAGGGGAGGCAGTTCTGGGCTAGGCTATGCCCAGGGTCTTAATGACTTAATTGAGGTAATTATTTGGATAAGAAGTCCAATCACCTGGTTCTTTTCCTGAAGGTCCTCATCAGGATCTAATTAAAGAGCTGGTCCCAGTATGAGCCCTCACTGCCAACCAGGCCTGATGCGTCAGAACAGAACGCAGGCTTAGGACTGACTGCAGTATAAACCCAATGCAGCTCAGGGACTGACTCTCTTCAGCGTAACCTCTCTGTGACCTCTGCCTCTTCCTGTCCTCTCTATATACACCATCTCTCATTTTCTTCCCACTGTCAATCTCCCATTCACTCAGTCTATCTGCACTACCTCATTAATTTGTCTCTCCATCACACCTCTCTCTCTCTCTCTCTCTCTATGGATTCCTTTCTCTTCTCCAGCTCCATCCTTTTCCCCTACCTTCTTCATGCCTCGCTCTCTCGCCACCGCCTCCCTCCCTCCCTCTTGGTAGTGGAGCCAGGGTGCGTGTGGAGTGGAGGCTCTCCTCTCCTACAGGAGCGCTGCTGTGCTGGTTTAATTGCGACAGCACCCTCATGAGCTAGCAGAACACGGGGCGCATCAACACCTCCACAGAGTGTTCAAGGGTAACCAGCGGGGGCTTGCAGAGTCCCCCCCCCCCATCTTCTCCACCCCCCATACCCCAATCCTCAAACAGGCACCAAGAGAGCACCTGTCAAAATCTCACTCCTCACATCTCATTAATCAGCTGCCAACATCAAACTGCAACTCTCCCTACTTCCCAGGGGCCACCGGGCCGCCCGCCTGCCTCCCTAGCTGTTCGGGCGGTCGTGTGTTGGCAGCTCTGTTGTGTGCCATTAGTTGTGTGTGTTTTGTTAGCTGTGTAGTTGAAAGTTCAATAATTGTGTCTTGTGTGTGTATTGTCAGTAGTATTTTGTGAGTGTCATGAGTGCGTAGTATCTACTGTGTCTCATGTCTGTCACATGTGGTGTCTGAAGAATTCATGTGATACAGGACTGTATGTGTTTGCGTCATTTATGATATTTGCATAATCAGACTACAAAACATGTCTGTGTGTCTGAGGAACTTTCTGAATATGATTTATTAAAACATATTGAGAATCTTTTGTGCCACTGAAATCTGACTCCACTGACAGCAACCACACACACCACATACTCAATAAAGCTCATTAACTCACTCACACACGCATGATCACACAGAGAGACCCACACAGACAGTGGTATACATGAGTCTACCACTCAAATGCTCCTTGTGTGATGAATAGCTAGGAAAACACTTCCTTAATGACAACAACACACCGAGTGTGTGCGAGAAAGGGAGGGAGTAAGGAGGACAGGGAGGGGGAGAGCGGGAGCTCTGACAGCCCACTCACACACCAGGGCCCCAGTAAGCGAGGGGCCCTGCCATCTCAGTCTCAGCACTGGGCCTCATGGTGCTGAATGGAGACCTCATTAACAGGTATACAGTAGATAGATAGGATGCTAATGAACACGCAGTAAACAAAGGAGGCTCCACCACAAATCTGCCTGCCTGTCAGAACTGCTTCCCTCCACAGCAGTCTGATAGTTAGGCCCAACTAATGTGTTACATACTTGTAAACAACTAAAATCCTTAGACATTTTAGATTAGTTAAGATTACTAATTTAATTATTATATTTTATGGGGATATTATTGAAACAACCACAACCATTTCTTAGCATTGGGTAATATCAGCCCTTAATGCAGCCAGAGTCAGTGGTCCAGCCTCAGCCCGTCAACTCCTCTCCCACCCAGCCCATTGTCCTGAGAGCCTGAGACTTAGAGAGTAGAGTGGACAGGGTTTTCATGGCCGCCCAGCAGGGTCTGTTCACTGAGGTCCAGCCATGCTGTTGCAGCGGTTGCCTGAGACTCCCTCCACGAGCACAGTCCAACAGAGCCCAGCACAGGAAGAGAAGAGTTCAGGAGCTGGGCTGACTTCCTGTGGAGCCACGGCAGTAATGACAACCAGACACCGAGCACAGAGAGAGGCCTGCCTGCCAGCGCAGAGGAAGTACCAGCGCCACCCGTAACCCAATCTCTGCCCACAGCTGTCCAAACACCAGGGGGAAAGAAGGAGCGAGAGACTGAGAAACAGTGGGAGGAAGGGGGTGAGGGGTGAGGGAGGGGGCCCCTGGGGGCCTAGGGCAGGCTGGCGCTCCCCACAGTGAGGGGTACATTCTTTCAGCTCCTCTCTGTTCTCCACCACCCCCTCTCCCCTGACACTCTCACCCCCCTCCTTCTCCTCCTCCTCCCACAGTCTGCTCCAGGAGATGGGCCAATCGGGGGGGGGGGGGGGGGGGGGGGCATCTGGAAGAGGGCTAGGGTGGAGGGAGGGAGGAGCACAGCACAGAGTCTGTGTATGCGTCTTTGTGCGTATAAGTGTGTGCCAGTGCTCACGTGTGTATTTATTTTTGCGGGGGGCTCTGCTCTTATCTGGCCTCTGTAGATTGTACGGGTGCGTGTGTGCCCGTGTGGGCGGGGTTGTGTGTGTGTTTATACCACTGTGTTTGTGGGGGGCTGAGCTCTAATCTGGCTCCTGTATGCCCATGTCAGTGTATGCTCTCTGCTCCCTCTCCTGGGGATGGTGACAGACAGTAAAGTCTCTTTAATCCCTGCCAGCCCCGGCTCTACAACACACCTCCCACAGCATGCTATTAAGGTCCGTACACAAACACACACACACACACACACACTTACAGGTCACATTCAATGACACACATCTCTAAGCCACGACCACGCACCACCTAGGGGAGTGCTGCCTGTCACACCTGAGCTAATCCATAAGTAGAGAGGGAGCTTTTTCACCAGCGCTGGCACTACGAGGGAAGAGAGGGGACAAACAGTCTCAAACATCAGGTTAGGGTGCCCTCTGCCTCCCTACTCAACTCTACCACACCTACAAAGAGGTAATGCCTGATTATAATTACCCCACACCATCAAATACATCCTTCTCCTCTATAATCAGGCATTGGGCCTCACTGTGTGTCTGCTTCCCCAAGTGTCACAGGCTTACGGCGGGTAATAGCTGTACAGTGGGGCCAGCTTCGTGACCATGGCGGTAGCGATATCCTTATAGTCTGCTGTCTCAGCCACGTGGATAGGGACACTATACTGCCTCATACCCAGTTCTCTCTCTCTCTCTCTCACTCTCACTCTCAGAACCAGCCCCCATCCCTCAAAAACACAAAATGGGGAAAGCTGGGAAAAGGGCCTGTGCTGTTTCTGGATTAAAGCAGAAGGGGATGGGGGTGGAGAAGGAGGGGGGTGGACAGGGGGCTCATGAAGAAACCAAGCGGGAAGTCACATCTAAGCCCCAACACTCCTCCAAGCACTCCTCCGAAGAGAGGGATTTACTCTCCCAGGGAGGTAGAGAGATGGAGGGAAGCAGGAGAAGAAGAGAGGCTGGGGGAAACAACAGTACAGGGAGAACGAGAGAAGGGACTGAAATAAAATGGAGGATGCCATTAAGAAAGCGGGAAGCTGTGGAGTCGTGTTTGTCAGATGCTATTCCATTCTCTAAGTTGGGTTAGGGTCTTATAAAGGTTAGACCACTTGCTTTAGGCAGGAATTAAACACTACATAATCTGTCCGCACTGTTACCAAGCACACATACTAGACTGCCAGCACCTAAACCAGAGGAATGGCGCTCTAGAATGTCTTAAACCACAGGAATGGAGCTCTACCATGCCTCCACAATGGAGGAACCCAACAGAATAGGGCAGTGGGTGGAATGGCTCAAGTCCACCATTATGAAGAGACCAGGTCTGCCTGCTGCCAAATGCTTGTCCTCCTCTCTTCCCTTTCCCCTCCATCCCTCCCTTAGTAGGGTTGTATGCCCACACTGGTGATCAGCGTGTCCTCCCCCCCTCCCAGCTGGACAGAGCATTTCCCCACAAATCAAAAGGCTCTCTTGTCAGCCCTTCGATTGGTCTGGCTGTCCTGCCGGGCTTCGTGCAGAGACCAGGAGGGGAGGGGCCACAGCGTGGCAGGGCCAACCGCGTCCAGGGAGGCCAAGCCTCATTCATCCACAGGACAGGACACTGGCACCGCCCGCACGCTTTCATCAGGATCTGAGATGCCGATACACATACACACACACACACACATACACATACACACACACACACACACACACACACACACACAAGCACACAATACTAACGCATGCACGCACATGCACACACACACACACAAACCTCCCCACACCACACAGCAACAACAAAAGGAGGGTACTCTCACCAGGGTTAGTATTCTTGTGGTGCTGCAGCTTTAGAATAGACTAGAGACATGTGTGCATGGTTTGTTTATGAGGCGTTGTTCTGTTTTCATGGGTGAGGGCATGTGTGCGTGACAGAAGTCCCCCATGCCCAGCCCACAGAGCCCCACTGACTCCAGCCTCCTCAGCAAGCCCCAGTCCCCCATGACGAGAGCCTGTCAGTGTGTGACTGGGAATATGTGGTGTGTGCGCCTGCGTGTCAATGTACAAGAGAATACTTCACACACAAAAAAACAAAAACAAATCTGACAATATGATGTGAGCAGCATCTGTTTGCTATGCGTCACACTGCTCGCATGTGGCTGTGCTCGCTGCTGTTCCTCTCTCCCCCCCCTGCAGCCTGGCCTCTGTGATCACTGCTGTACCACTGAGCTGTGACCAAGGCTGGGTTCAACACTGACCATTTGACCTTAATGACAGACAGACAGACCCTCTCCCATACGGCTGTTGATCCTCTGTAAACAAACGATTAGCCACCAACTACCCTCCTAACCCTCCACCCCCAGGCCTGCCCCCCTCTAGCCCAAATCTTGAGGTGGCATCCTGGGCTGGGCTTGGTTCTTTGGGGCTTGGTCGTCCTGTGCTCCCAGGGCTGCTGGGAAAGTTTGGCCTGGGTGACAGCTGTGTTGGGCCCCTCCCAGCCCTCGGCCTTGGCCCGGTGGGGGCTCTGATGTACTTCATTCGGGCTCGGGAGCCGCTTTTAATCTACCAGCGGGGCTCCGCAGCTGCTGTAAGCTAGCCCAAAAACGTCTGCCCGCGCGCTCAACTCCCAGTAACCCTTTCAGCACTGCCTGTCTGCACCCCCTGCCTCTTCTTCTCTCTTTCACCCGCTTTTTTCTTTTTCCATTGGTCCCCATTTAGTCATTCTCCTCCGCTTTTCATGTTTCCTCCTTGTGTTCTCCTACAGAATGTCAGCCAATGCAACATGCCTACCAGATCAGCTACTACTAACATCAAAGCTGATTCTAACCCATAACACAACATTTTCAGTTTCCATGGTTGGTTTATTACGGTAATTTCCCCGCTTCCTCTCTGACCAGAATGGACCCCATATGTGATCAGACAGGAGAGATCAGTAGGAGAATGTCAGCGGTAGAGGACCCCCAACCCCCCCCACCCCCCCCCCCCGGACACCCCCTCCCAGTCTCCTGTTCTTTACACCCACCAGGGCCACAGCCAAGTGCTGACACTGCAACCCTCGTTAAAATTCCAGGTCAAATCACCATCTAAGGTTGACGGAAAGGGAAAGTGGAGGGACGGGCGGAGAAAGGGAGTGTGGGAGCGAAGGGAAACAAGAAAGAGGTCGAAAAATAGGTAGAGCGAGAGAGGGAGAGTTGGCGATGCTGTGCTCTACCTTTCCCAGTGGTAATAGTGGAAGATATACGCATGCATACCTGGCAGAATTACATGATCATTTGCATTAATCCAGAGGACATTTATTTTACTCCATCCCATGTGTGCAACAGAAATACCACTAACCAAACAATAGTGCTAGGTGCCTGCACACTTCAATTCATGGATAACTACACCACAGACCTCAAAAGTAGTGTCCTGATGTGGTTTAAGCATTGTTGTGTGCTTTTACAAAAGTGTGCCAGAGTGAAAACTTGAAAGAAATGGGAAACATCATTCATCTATTTCAATAGTAGTCCTACTATTAGCCTACTTGCACAGTATAGCTTGGGTTGGCCTGACTGTGAAAGATCAATGTGGGATTTATCATGTTAAGTCATTCAGTGTATGTCACCACTGTTTTTCATACAATTCTCATAGGGCACCTTTCCTTCTCCAGGCAGGCCGTTTGGAAATAATGTTGGCAAAATTAGAGTATACCCACTTCTCCTGGCACCACTACACTACTGGCCTTTCCTAAAATGGCGGCGTGTGTTGGCAGCGGCCCGGCGCAACAGAGTTTAATTCAGACCTTTATGACTCACACGACTCTTCCCAAACTGCCCAGCTGTCACTCACAGTTTGGGGAGTCCATTGCTTGCCCTCCACACTTAAACAATATATGCATACACACAAATTCCCTATCATGCCCATACATGCACACACAGACAGTTGCATAGGGAGCAGTGGGGCATGGTCACCCGGTAACAGAGCCACACTCCCACTATAAAAACGGCCATTTCATTCTTAATGCCATCTATGTTTTATGGGTATTTGTAAGCGCCTTAATGCAATACTATACAATCATAAAAATACAGATAATCCAAAGAGATTTTCGGTAATGGAGTTACATGGTAACGGAGTTACATGGTAACGGAGTAAAACATTTGCGAAGTAGCATATTGCAATAAAAATATCTCTGGATCGGTATTTGTAGGACAATTATGTATTATGGAGCCATATGGGAGTCATAAAATGCATCAAAATTATGTAAAGTAAGACCAGTTGCGACTCCATCACCAAGCACTAATACAATTTTGCCAAGAAAGATACATTAAAACAATTACACTGAACAAAAATACAAACGCAACATGTAGAGTGTTGGTCCCATGTTTCATGAGCTGAAATAAAAGATCCCAAAAATGTTTCATACGCATAAAAGCTTATTTCTCTCAAATTTTGTGTACAAATTTGTTTACATCCCTGTTAGTGATCATTTATCCTTTGCCAAGATAATCCATCCACTTGACAGGTGTGGCATATCAAGAAGCTGATTAAACAGAATGATCATTACACAGGTGCACCTTGTGCTGAGGACAATAAAAGGCCACTAAAATGTGCAGTTTTGTCACACAACACAATTCCACAGATGTCTCAAGTTGAGGGTGCTTGAAATAATTTAATGTTGATTTCTCTACCATAAGCCGCCTCCAATGTCATTTTAGAGGATTTGGCAGTACGTCCAACTGGCCTCACAACCGCAGAATATGTGGAACCACACCAGCCCAGGACCTCCACATCCGGCCTCTTCACCTGCAGGATCGTCTGAGATCAGCCACCCGGATATACTGGTTTCAAATGTACTGGGCAGACAGCGTGAATGGCGTTGTGCGGGCAAGCGGTTTGCGGATATCAACGTTGTGAATGTTGTGCCACATGGTGGCGGTGTGGTTATAGTATGGGAAGGCATAAGCTATGGACAACGAACACAACTGCATTTTATCAATGACAATTTGAATGCACAGAGATGTCGTGACGAGATCCTGGAGGCCCATTTTCATGCCATTCACCCCCCTGCCATCACCTCATGTTCCATCATGATAATGCATGGCCCCATGTCGCAAGGATTTACTAACTGGTTTTCTAACCCACACCCCTACCTTTCTTTTTAAGGTAACCCTGTGACCAACAGATTAGATTAGGGCCTAATGAATTTATTTAAATTTACTGATTTCCTTATATTTAGTGAAACTCTAAAATCTTCAAAATTGTTGCATGTTGCTTTTATATTTTTGTTTAGTGTACTTTTTTTTTGCATACAAATACTGTACATACACAGCATTAAGATTTGGCACTGACTACAAAAAATATATATATGCTCATTTTTATAATGGGAGTGAGACTCCGTTTCCGCATGGCCTAGCCCAGTGGTGGCCCACAATGCTGCAGATGGACCCTCGGCAGCACCCTCTTGCCACGTCGTTCCCAGCCTCAAACTCAATTAGTTTCACACGACTGGGCGATAAACAGCGACAACTGATTAAGACCCAGCTCCTCCTCGTTCTTTTCTGCTGTACCCTGCTCTGGGTATATACCTCCCCCCTCTACCTGAGACAAAAAGACACCAGACTCTCTGAGGCATTGCCTGCTACTGCGCACAGTCTACACTTTCCCTGTTCTCTTTTTTTTCTGAAATTCAGTGTTGTTGATTCTACCCAGGAAACAAACCAATCAAATGGGAGAAGGGGAGAGAGAGAGAGAGAGAGAGAGAGAGAGAGAGGGGCATAGAGGGAGCGAGACAGAGAGAAAGACAAGAAAAGAAGAAAGAAAGAAAGAAATATGCAGAAGACATTAGCGCGCCCACACCTCCTCCTCTCTGATCTCTCTGGGCTCTCTCACATTAAATGCATATTGTAAATGAAGCATTATGGCCTGGGCAACGCCACTGCTAATAGGCACACCACAGGCAGCAGCGTGTGTGGGGGGCTGTCACTGAGGTAAAAATCACTGATGAAGGAGACGGGGAGAAAGGAGGGAGGAGAGGAAGGGTGGGAGGGTTGGAGAGCAGGAAGGAGAAGACGGAAACTGCAGGAGACAAAAACAGGAGGAAACTTTTAAATTATGCGCTGGAAAATCTGTGTTCAACAGATCGTCAATGTGCCATCACATTCTACTTTTCTTCACACACAGAGTCTGTCGAACACACAAACACACACTGCTGCACTGGCTGGAAATAGTCTTTCATGGTCTCTAAGCATGAACACACACAGACGCACACAGATTAGCACACACACATTCACACAAGCACACTAGAAAGTGGAGGGGAGGGGGTGAGGGTATTTTGACAAGGTCTCTAGAATTGAACAGTTTGTGATAACAGTGGTTAAAGCACTTAAGCTGCCGTAATTAGTGGGAGCTCCGTGGTGACAGAAGATTCACATTTATCTGGCGTTTCACAAGCCAGCGTGAGAGGGATAAACAGCAGAGACTAACAGCTCGGCAACACCACCAAGCTTTTATACTCACGAGGACCCACACACAGACACACACTACACTATCTCACAGACTCATACATTGAAATAAACAAGTCCTTTACAAGCAAGACTGCAGGTCTGGGTAACAGGCCTGGTTTAGGTTAATTTAATTAGCTCAAAGGGGCTAGGACACCTCATTTAAGATAGAGGGAGAGCTTTGTGATAGTTGTGAAGAGAGCACGACAACACCTATTCCGCCTCAGGAGACTGAAGAGATTTGGCATGGGTTCCCAGATCCTCAAAATGTTCTACAGCTGCACCACCGAGAGCATCCTGAATGGTTGCATCACCGCCTGGTATGGCAACTGCTCGGCATCCGACTGTAAGGCGCTATAGAGGGTAGTGCGTACGGCCCAGTACATCACTGGGGCCATCCAGGACCTCTATAGCAGGCGGTGTCAGAGGAAGGCCCCAAAAGAATTGTCAAAGACTCCAGTCACCCAAGTCATAGACTGTTCTCTCTGCTACCGCATGGCAAGCGGTACTGGAGTGCCAAATCTGAGACCAAAAGGTTTCTTAACAGCTTCTACCCCCAAGCCATAAGACTGCTGAACAATTTATCAAATGGCCACCTGGACTATTTACATTGATACCCCCCTCCCCTCTTTTTGTTTTTACACTTCTGCTTCTCAGTTTATTATCTATGCATAGTCACTTTACCCCTACCTACATGTACAAATTACTTCGACTAACCTGTAACCCCGCACATTTACTCGGTACCGGTACCCCCTGTATATAGCCTCTATTGTTATTTTATTGTGTTACTTTTTACATATTTCTTACTTTAGTTTATTTAGTAAAAATGTTCTTAAACTCAATTTGTTGAATTGCATTGTTGGTTAAGGGCTTGTAAGTAAGCAAGTGGTAAGGTCTACACCTGTTGTATTCAGAGCATGTGACAAAATAAAATTTGATGATCTGGTTAAGACTGGAGACCAAACAGTATCCTTTAGCTGGCCCTTGTTTATGCACACTATAGTGTACTGGTCTCTGGGGCTGGTAATATAACTCCAGTGCTGTTCGCTCCTCCACACTGCCTTTCACCCCCTGAGAGACATAATGGAACAGATCTCTAGTATCCACTACAGAGGGGGAGAAGAGTGGTGGTGGACAACCAATCTACTGCCAAATAAAAACAGCTTCAGTCAAGTTCTCTTACAGTGTCCATACTCCACATCCACCTCCTTCTCTGCAAATGCCCCCTTTCACTAGTCTGCCTGCCAACTCCTAAACACCCAACCCCCATTTCAGCTCTCAGAATGGGAGCAGGGAGTCAAGTCTATGCAGGCCAAACCCTGATGCCCCAGGGTGCACTAAGCTGAGAGCTGGAGATGGAGGAAGGGATTGAGGGATGAATGGAGGAGTGAGGATAGGGAAGTATGAACGACCAGAGATTACACTATTTGGACAGTGAAGCAAAAATGTGTTAATTTGGCGCTATACACCAGCATTTTGGATTTGAGATTAAATGTTTCATATGAGGCGACAGTACAGAATGTCAGCTTTTATTTGAGGGTATTTTCATACATATCCGTTTTACCGTTTAGAAATGAAAGCACTTATGTATCTAGTCCCCCCATTAGATTTAAAATATATATATATGTATTTGGACAAATTCATTTAGTGTGTATGCGTTTCTGCTATTAGACAGTCCAAGGCCATAGACCTAACATTCACCCTGCCCTGAGTCATAATCCCCATAATCAAGACTAGAGCTTGTAATTCTGCCAAAGCATTCAATTGAAACACTTCTCTCTTGTAAACAATGGCAATTATTATTATGCTAATAACGATGGTCTGCTGAGGACACGCAACGCAAGATCAGGATTCTGAATCTTCTTGTTTCTGCGGCAACATTAATTCATTAATCAAGTCCTTCGGCTCGTTATTTTTACGACATCCTTTACTAACGATGTGCTACAGCTCACCTCTAATCACAAAATCACGAGAGGGCAGAGGCGTGAGATGAGAGGTGCGAGGCATTCTACTGTTCCGTGAGTGGAATGTAGAAGTGATCAGAGAGGAACAGACACCACCCCCCACCCGGCCCAATCAGCACCCATCCTGGCCTTGCCGAGCCAGGGGCTTCATTAGCAGGTAAACATCCTAATCGTCACATTAGAGCCGAGAACGAGAGGAGAGCTGAGAAGGAGAGGAAAGCGAGGGAGAGGAGAGAAAAGTGGATAGCGGAGGCCATTAGTGTTTCAGACACCTTGTCAGCAGCACTCTGTAGAGGTGAGGAGACCAGAATGGCCTCTCAAATGTAGAAGACCCCCCCCCCACCCCTACATTACTAAACCCCTAACCCCACATATCTGCCCACTCACCCCAGAATTACATCCTCACCCCGGTACCCGACACAGGCATCACTTGCCTCCACACCACCGTACTCCTAATTCACATAACTATCCTTCCTGTCCTGATAGTTCATTTCCTGCTTCCTCTAACACTGCCCCTACAGGCCACTGCCCACACACAGACACAGCAGATACATCCAAATTACATTAATGAACAGCATCCATCATCATGAATCTGGCCAAAACACATTGGGCACATCATTACACCTGTAAACACAACACAAAGAGCCTAAATATTACAAATACCCTTATTCTACCCATAAGCCAGTGCAGTTGGCACCCCTTCCCAGAACCCCCGCCTGCAGTAATTAGAGGTGTCCTTGACTGTGAGATGGACTGCTTTTCACACTCATGGACCCTTCCACTTCAACAGCTCTGCTCCAATGAACACCCACTGTGTCCACACACGCACGCACAAGCACGCACAGTAGGGTTGATAGAAAGGTATGGTTTTGCAGCCCATAGTTAAGTTCTGTCCTGGTCTGATTGGGGTTGCTAATGTCTGGGTAAGTGTGTTAGGAGGAGCTCACACAGGCAGACACACTGGTATCTAACAACTGTTATTATTAGCATTCATATTCTATGTGTGACAGTGGCTGTGTGTGAGCACATCCAGGCTAATGTGACAAATGCAACAACTCCTTCACAATCACACTATCCTTCACTTTCTCTTAAACTATCCTTCACTTTCTCTCTCTTACTTTAGTATCTTGCATCAGTATGCCAATACCAAGTATGTCATACATACAGCACTGTCACTGGCTCAACCTGTGACCCATTTGGAAGATGGATGTTTACGCCGCTCTCTCTCTCCATACTCCCGTTTGTCTGTTTGTTGACAGACAAACGGGAAAATCTGTCTCGCCTACTACATACTAAAACTGCACACTGTGTACTAATCATACTACATACTAGTTTGAAACTTACCATTTAGTAAAACCGAATGCAATAAGCAACACATATCAACAAACTTGGTTCATCCATACTTGGAATACGCAGTTGACTCCCGTCATTTGTTCATTTTGATACAGTGCATCAATTTATCCGATTAGCAGCCATTGTCAAACAATGTCTGAAAGTCTGAAAATACTATTCTCTTCTTCAATAGTGTGCAGCAAATTCTACTAGATCCAATGCCAAAATGAGTATGACATATTGGCATTTAAAGCACACATTTTCGAAATTTCACATACTATACTGTAAAACATAATACCCAAAATAATATTTATAACACAAGTACGGGTATTCAGACACAGCCATTCAGACACAGCCATTGTGTGATCCAGCTTGGTCTGTCTCTGTGCACGTGTCGGTCTTGATCCTGCCTGTGTCTGTGCTGTGCACTCAGCCCTGCTCAGTGAGTGTTCTGTCCAGGTGCTGGGACTGCTGTGTGTCCCTGAACAGGGACTCTGAGGGCCTCTGGCTCCCCTTCGCCATGCGTTAATGAGCAGTGCACACGCAAGCCATATCGATCCAGGGGAGAAGGCATGGTCGGGCGCGGGGTGGGGGAGGCACTTTGCGCCCCGTTAGCTAGCAACACAGGACCAGCGCCTTGGGGCCAGCAACACAGGACCAGGGCCTCAGGGCCAGCAATACGGGACCAGGGCCTCGGGGCACGAGCACCTTCAATCAAACCCTCAATCACTCTCTCTTCATCTGCATACAAGCCCGTCGAGCCCAGCCCCACACATACTAAAGAGTATAGCAGCCCCTCCTCCCATCACCAGAAAATAACACTTCCCTCATTAGGACAGTCTTTCATACCTCTCAACTCTTCCTGGTTTAAGAGATACAGCTCTATAGCTTCAGAGTGCCTTCTTGGTCCACCAGGGTTGCTGCTACCTCTAACGCCAGAGGTAGGCCCTAAATGAAAGGGGTTCTAGTTTTTCATAATTGTATCGGTGAGCAGTCCACTCCACCCAGACCTGTGCCCTCCCCGGTCCAGAGAGAGAGAGAGAGAGAGAGAGATCGCTCTCTCACTCTGTGTGGCTCATGCAGGTATCAGATTAATTACTGCAGGAGTGTTCTTAACATCTGGTCGAGTGTCAGGCCTATCGGGGGAGTGCGCTCTGTCGCCTCTCAGAGGGGCCAAGGTGTGGGATAAAATAAGAACAGTGGCGGGCGTCTGGAACAGCGTGTCTCTGTGTGACACCGGCAGGGTGACAGTCTAGAAGACTGTAATGGGGCGGGCTGAACAATGTGTTCCCTCTCGAGCCGTGTGGGGCTAGGTGAGTATATGTGCTGCTATGTATGAACACATTCATGTAAGCAATGTCTGTGTGAGAGTATGTGTTTTTGTTCACCAACGTTTGTGACAGAATTTGTATTATAACATCCTGTATTTATGAATGAGAAGGCTACGGACCTTGCCCACCTCTCACTCTGTGGTGTGTAGGGTTGTGGGGGGAGGGCTGTAGTGAGGTGCAGGTACACAGGTCAAGAGGAGAGCTGAAATTAAAGTGTGGGCTGCCAGCTTTATGTTTTCTGGAATTAAAACGGCATTAGGTTATTTATTTCCTCCTCCCGTGCAGAGCTGATTGGGCATGAGGGAATGCGGAACGCGCAAAGCATAGAAGAAGCACAATTACATGCCATCAGCAGACAACATTAACTCGCTAATAGGAACACGGCAATAAAACTTTATTGTTTGGGGGGGGGGGGGGGGAGATTATTGCAAGAGTGTAAGCTAACATGAATACTTTTGGGCGTGGGGCGGTAGGACAAAGTTGGAGGAGGAAGGAGAAGGAGGTGATTGTCTTCCCTTCTCCTTCCCTTCACTCGTTCCCTGGCCTATAGGAGGAGAGGAGGAATAGGAGCTCTACAGCTCAGCCCAAGAGAGGTCTCTCTCGCTCTCTTTCTCACATTAGCCCTATCCGTCTCAGGACCTCCATTATCCTCAGAGCTAATGTGTTTCAGTGGGCAGGAATGACCTTAGCCCACCCCTTCAGGGTTGTCACACTACTGCCACCGGGAGAGGGGGTGAAACTACTATTGTCTTAGTTGAGGCCTCTATGGGTAGTGAGAATTTTGAAATAGGTTAGAACTCAATAAAAACACAGTCTCATTATTTTTTAAGTCATTATTGTTACAACCTGAACACCATGTCAGGTCAACCTGAACTAATGTCAGCGAGAAACTAAGAATACCCAAATGTAACACCAAGACAATTACAGAGTGCAGATTGCAGGGGGAAAAAGTGAGCGAATAAAATAGCGGAAGGAAGGAGGTGGGTTTGCATGAGTAAGCAAGAGAGAAAGATAGGGATAGGTTGAAAATGTAGAGAGATTGTGCGACAGTTGCTATGTCGCTTCCTCCTCTGCCCTGGGCTGAGGGGAGAGAGGGAAAGAGGAAGATGGAGATGGCTGCCTCCTCTTCTTTAGCATTCTGTCCACATCGGGGGGATAAATTATTCACGCCCGTGGAGACAACCGCCTCATGGTGTAATGAGAAGGACACGCATTGATACCAAATATTGCTGTTGGGAAACTATCGATCGGAAAGCTATTTGTCGAAAGTTTAGTGTGGAAACGAAGACTGTCAGCGTGTTTTAATGTGACTGGTGGACCAACCGCAAGTCCCACCCCTCCCTCACTCACTCAGCCCATTTCTTCTCTCCAGCCAAATACCTTCAGTCTCTCAGAGAAAAGGCATATTTATTTGTTCAAGAGGGTTGAGATGGAAAGAGAGAAATAGGGAAGAATGAAATGTGTAAACCAGACATCATTGTTGAACATGCCGAGACAACACTGATTGAAGACACCATGAGTTTTTAAAGGGATAATCCACCCCAACCACTAATTCCTATGATTAACAGTGTTAAATAGTGTGATGCAGCTCAAGTATACTACAAAACACAAAACCCACAATGCAACTCTCTCTCTCTATGGACTGTCTAGCAAACGTAGCTACACACAATAATACCAAAGTCAATATCAGCATGTGAAGTAGCTAGCTAGCTGTAAAATCGCCTAAACAAACTGCAGTCAATTTAGGAGTCTTACTCACTGAGTCCAACTTGATTTGATGTTGTCTCTGCCACTGAGCTATAAACGGCATCTCTGCCCAAAGCGCAGAGTAATGTTGCTTTTTTTTTTTTAAGGAGATGGGAAACTACATTAGAATCGTATTAACGCCCATTGTGTATATGTTGCCAATAATTCATCAATGGTCCGCGCGGTGCATTCTGGGTGATTCTGGGACAAGGAGAGCTCTCCTTCAAGGAGTGATTTGAGTCAATTGGACGCTAGCTAAAAAACAGGACATTAGCATGAATTCTGTGAACAAGAAGTACAACATTGCAAATATTTTCCAACATGTAAGATAATTAACTTGTTCTCTGTAATATCGTATAGCTTTGGAATCTTGACATTACGTACTTTCGAGGAAAATAGGCAGGTTTCAACTCATACCCTAACTTTGAGAAGGGATTGCATGACAATTAGCATAGCAACCGCGTGACGCAGCATGACAACGTGAATGTGATGGTTTGACAGTCAGTTGGGTGGGGCATTTCTCCATTCATTTCCCAATGGGATTCCCATCTCCTCCTTTCTGTAAGATCTCTGTTTTCCACAGACACAGGGCGCATTGCGACATGGTACTTGAAGGAGAAACAGAGTTGAACAATTTGGTACTCTGTTTAGATTGAGCACAGCTAAGTGAAATATATAATTTTTCAGGACAATATAAACAGATGGATGTGTTCTAGACAAGTATCTATTGGCTAATTTGGCGATCTGGAGTGCAGTTAGTCATTTTAAAAGCATTCTGAAACGTGATAGTGTGTTATCTCCTATCTCAAGTGATGAGAATTATGTAGCCATGACGTGATCCTACACAATTTCCTGATTTTCACAGATGGACCACTTAGAAGTTAAATCATGGGGACATTGTTTATTTTACCCACTTACAGAACATAGGCTTTCACCAAATTGACATGAGTTTCATGAATTGTATTTCAGGGGGTGGATTATCCCTTTAACCCTTGATATCTCATGTTAGAGGTTACCAGGGCTGGATACAGTAGTCTGGCAGTGGTACCCTTCAAATCACTGATCTGATCCATACTACACTGGACTAAACCAGGGGAGATGGCAATGAAGATTCATTACACCACTGTTCACACCAGTGGTACCAGAGATATAGAGATGACGATATGAGATATCAGTTTAGCCTGCTGTCTGGCTCACACACAGTGTCTCAGGCTAGGAGATCATGTTCATATTTCCTTTAGAGTTTAAACCAAACAGTGCTTGGATTGGAATGCACCAGAGGAAGCCTATTAGTGGGTGGAGGCTCTTTAGAGGGGGTTTATGGTTAGGGCAGGGTGCTCTCTATTAAGGCAAGGAGCCCACACATGCACACTCACAAGTACACCCAGAATTATAACTCCCTTGCAATTTCTTTACTTGTGCTAGTGGGCAGATTAACTATTGACCAGGCGTCGTCATAGCATTACTTTAATGCAGGTCTGCAAGAAATCACAGACAGAAAAAGGAACACTCCCATGCCCCCTAGCCCTCCTGTTCTCTCCACATATCCCCTGTACCCTCCAATTCCCCACTCCCCTCCCCCATTGTCTCTCCTGCAGCAGTAATAGATTAAGATATTCCTGGCTGGAAAGGGCGCAGGGGAAATCAGAGCACTACCTGTGCAGAATGTGTGTGGGCTGGAGGGGAGAAGGGGAGCGGGGCCAAGGGCCTGGGCACTCTCTTGGATACCTGCTGGCTGTCAGGGGGTGGAATGGCTTCCATGGATGTTGGGGTTTCTAGCTGGAGGCTGGAGGGATACATCCATGAAACTACATTTAGCTTTTAAACTACACATCGTTCAGTAAAGAGTTCCACAGGTAAACCTAGCGTAAGCACATACCTGCACAGTCTACAGCAGAAGCTGTGCTTTCAGGTCTCAGCTCAGTCAGGAGATGCTAATAACCCTGCACTTTCCACCAGCGACACCTTTCCCCTCCCAGCCTCTCCCAGCCGTCCCAGCTCCAGACAGCACTGCTATTACTGCCTCACTATGCACTGGGGCTGCCAAAAACAGCACTACAATTACAATATCAGGGATATGCACAGGGGTGATTAAGTAAAGGAAGAGAGGGAACTAAAGAAAATACTGACCCGACATGCAGTGTTAGCTAATAAATAATTGCAACATCATCACTGTACTGACCCAGTACAGGAGCTCAGAGTACAGCTCTCAACTCAACTCTCAAGAATCAGGGTAAGAAGTATTTCTGTTACATTAGAAAAAACACCCTCAAAGTCATACAGACAACCCTAACACCCACAGCATCATGCATAAAGCACACACACACACACGTTGGGGGCACTGTAGCATCTCCACTGGTGCAAGTCTCTAATGAAGCCCCAGTTGTGACGGCATGGAGGCGTCTCTCTCGCTCCGACGGGATAATTACGCCGCTCCCTGGCAGCTGAGTTTGGCAGATGTATGGGAGGCAGCGTGCGGCGCCGAGCGCGCCATAACGAGCGCTGGGGAGCGGAGGTGGGATTCGGCAGGACCCCGCCATCCGCCATTAGCAGGTTGGCACCGTCACAAATGAGTGTTTTTCACGAGTGCCCGGGAAAGATGTGAAATTCCAATGAATTGTAACGCTATGTCGCAGCACAAGAGACAGTGTTGGGAGAGAAAGAGAGAGATGAGAGAAACCAGAACCAGGGAGGAAACCGAGAAAGGCGAAGGGTAAGAGAGAGTGGGGGGGGGGGGGAGGTTCACGCCGCCATGACCGGATTAGTCACCTTTCTCAGCACAGGGAGCCCAGAGCCCAGAGCAGTGCACCCTGGGAAATTACTGAATCAGAATGCATTGATTTTCTGTGGGGATAAAAAAATAAAAAAGTGAAAGACAAAAAGAAAAGGCTGAAAAATTGTCATGGCTGAGAATTAGGGAGGAGCTTGTAAGAGACCTTTGTATTATTATTGGGAGCACAGCTGTTTGAGAGGGAGAAGATTAGTGGCACACTATTGTTTCATCATTTCTCCTGTGCCCTCTCTTCCTTTTATTGCAGTCTCTTCCTGTCGTCATACTTTGTAATTAGGAAAACACAGCCAAGATAAACCTTGAGCACCTCACTACTAAAACAGCTTGTCGTCATACTTTGTAATTAGGAAAACACAGCAAAGATAAACCTTGAGCACCTCACTACTAAAACAGCTTGTGAGTGTGTGTACTGAACATTCCTGGTTGTATTGAATGTCTTCATCTGCTACCCTAGCGTTACTATCCAAACACAGCAGCAGAACAGCAACATTAGATCAGTGAAATGCAGTGTGCCTCGTCCGGCTACATCCACCCAGAGCCGTTTTCTGTATGCATGAGGATGACTGTTACTGTTTTGATCTGCTGCCATTTTCCGCCTCCCTCCACATCAGCAGCAGCTGTATCATTTAACAGTAATTTGTAAACGCCGTCAACAGCAATCAGTGATCACTAATCACTAATGAACCAACCATACCTACGTCTTATTACAGCCTGAATCCCAACCATGAATCAGTATGCACTCACTCATTACAAAAAATAATGGGTGCCTCGCTCTCTTCTTCTCTCTCCATTCATCCCTCTCTCCCTGCATCCCTCTTTCGCTCTCTGCTGCTAAATGATCGATTTCAAGGTGACCCTGGCTGAATTGAGGAGTGTTTTCCTCGCGCTGCTCCAGCCTGGTCCCAGTAATTAACACCAGCACCTAATGAAGTCCAGCTGCTCACCGCGCAGACTGAGCGCGTGCCAAAATCCGGGAGTGCCCCTGTCAGGCAGCCATCGCTTTCCTCACACCCCCACCCTCTCTCCTCTCCTCTGCCCTCCTCTCTCCATCCTCCCATCCCTGTGTCCGTCCCTTACCACGCTCTCCATCAATCCCCTGATCATAACCTCTCCCTGGCTTTGGAAGGTCAGCCTCCTTCCATCGGTGGCCATTCTGGACATCTCTGCCCCTCTCCAGGTCACCACCATCAAAAACACTGATTATGCAGTCCTCAAGTACTTCTCCCCCTCTTCATCGCACTCCCTTTCCCTGCCAAATCACCTTCATTCCCTACCATCCAACTGATCCCTTTCCCCCTCTCCCTCCGTTTTCCTGCCAACTCCCACATCCCTCCCTTCTCCACTGACCTAATAATCTCTTACTTACTATTTCTCGCTCTTTCCATCAGTACTGCCTGCCTATCTGCCTTTCCATCAGTACTGCCCGCCCATCTGCCTTTCCATCAGTACTGCCCGCCCATCTGCCTTTCCATCAGTACTGCCCGCCCATCTGCCTTTCCATCAGTACTGCCCGCCCATCTGCCTTTCCATCAGTACTGCCCGCCCATCTGCCTTTCCATCAGTACTACCCGCCCATCTGCCTTTCCATCAGTACTGCCCGCCCATCTGCCTTTCCATCAGTACTGCCCGCCCATCTGCCTTTCCATCAGTACTGCCTGACTATCTGCCTTTCCATCAGTACTGCTTGCCCATCTGCCTTTCCATCAGTACTGCCTGCCCATCTGCCTTTCTATCAGTACTGCCTGCCTATCTGCCTTTCTCTAATGACTGGGAGGAGCACCATAACAGAGGTGCTGAAAGACCAATTCAAGAACAATGTAAACACAAAGTTGCCAAAACTTCTTGATTTGAATTTGGGGATTGATTCTATTATTTGGAGAGTAATAATAGTAATAATAAAGTTTGTAACAAATATTTTGAAATCCCAGAAAACCTGTGGCAGCTTGGATCTTAATCCACATCAGGTTGCCAGAGTTCTCACAGCTGTACCTTTCCCTCCTCCCCTCTCCAATTTAACCATGTGATGCTCACTAAAGCCCTGTATCAAAGCTGCATGTGTCTGGGAGTGGGGCTTTGAACACAGAGGACAAGCACCTGACTCTTCCACCCACACACACACACACACACACACGTGTACACAAACACACAGGGACAAACAGAGAAGCTAATAGGAGGCGGGGGGGCCTGTGCTGTGCCGCGCTGGGATCTCCACCCCCGCCCCTCAGCAGCTAAGGGGGCGTTCGGCAAACTTTCCCCACAATCCTCTCTAGCTGACATCCCGCTTGATCTGGGAAAGGAGAGAGATGAGCTGTGACATTCTCTCATGCCTCCCACCTGGAGCCTCTCTGACGTATCAGACTCAAATCACCTCCGAATGACAGATAGGAGATGCTAATTAGCACAGAGGAGTTAGCAACTTAGTATTTTACCTGACTTCATCAAAAAGACTATACACTATCTGCCCATCTCCCATTATAAATGAACTATGAGGTACCAGGCCATTAAGAGCTTTACAAAGACCCTTAGAGAACTATAAAAGGTCAAAGATTAACCGATTTCTTTCTCTGTTAATTCACTCGTCTCTATTACTCTCATCCCCGTCCAGGACTACCTCATCCCTCCATCTCTGCTCTCTGTCCTCCGCCGTGAACTCGCACGCAGGACAGTGTGATTTATTACAGCTTGTGATCCTCTCCTCCCATGCACCCCCTCCCCCCAAACCGCCTCTCACCACCGTACGCCACACCTTCCTCACCAGCTGCGACAGATGCCGCCGTCACTCGAGAAAATAAATTCAGAATACTTAAGGAATTAAGCGAGGAGCTAATTGTGGCTGGCCCGTGTTCATCATGCGCAGAAACTCAAGCGGCTTGTTTGTCTTTTAACAATTACCAGACAGAGCAGGGAGAGGGGGAAGGGAGCGGTAGAGAGGGGGGGGGAGTAATTGTCCCATTCTCCCCAGCAGCTGGCTCAGCCACACCTGGGCGGGTGTGAGAGCCGGGCGGGACGGGGGCGGGGACGAGAGGAGATGGGCAGGTGCACCTCTGGCATCACTAAACTAAGCACAGGCCGACATGAAGTATGAGATGTAAATACACTCTCTTATACTACTGTATAACACAGACATTAAAGCCTGGGCTGGCATCAGTGTTTGTAGGCACAAACTAGTGTACATACTTACACTGGTATAAAACACACACTTAAAAATGGATGACATGCTACCCCCCTTTTCTTTCTCTTCATTATTCTCTCACACACACACACACACACACACACACACACACACACACACACACACACACACACACACACGTGCCAATTTTCCATTCTGTTCCCACACATTTTGGAGGAGCTTCCCTTGAGCAGTTCCCTTATAGATCTCCAAACAGCTTGTAATTACTTTTAATAAACAGCATAAGAAGCAAATCAAGCGCAAACGTGGAAAAATGAGCTCTCAGGGGGATCAAACAGCATTCAGCCTTGCAAACAAACACTACACCAACATCGGAGCTATTTTTCTCTTGCTTTTTTTTTTTTTTACATTCAAACATGTAATGCTCAGTGGGGGTAACTAGAGGAACGCGGTAGAGACCGGCATAGAAAGAGAGGGAGACGAGAGGGAGAAGAGGGAGTGTAAGAGGGCGAAAGAGAGGGAGAAAAAGAATGAATGACAGGAATGCAATGGCTGTAAAGTAGTTAGTATTATTGAGTTACTTGCTACCTAGATTCTGTGGGAGGCTACCTGACTTAAACACTTCTGCCTGGCTGGCTACCCATGACCATGTGCATACGTGTGCACCTGTGCATGTAAACATTGCAACAACATTACATTACGTTGTCTGTATGACGAGAGGTCAGCTGACATTCTGTCGAACAATTGACACCTCTCATCTCCTATCACAACGAACCAGTTGAGTAGGTCCTTAAAGGAGCAATACCAAATATACATGCCATCCTCTCTCGTTTCATCCTCCATCCTCCCCCACTCCATGACACCCTCACCCCTTGCCCTCCATCCTCCATGATACCATCCCTCCCTCCCTCCACTCTGGTGTTCTGGCTGGCTGGCTCCAGGTGGTGAGGGATGTGCATGAGGGGCCTGTCATCTGTTCCCATGTTCATAGCATCACTTCTGTGTTCCGACGGTGTGTTACTAAGTGTTCAGTGGAGGCCAGTAGAGAACCACCATCCTCCAACACACCACATTAACACTATCAGGTTCTACAGTCAGGGGGAATAACAGATATGGATGAATATTTCAGATGGTGACTATTTGAATGAGTTTCATGGATGATACAATAATAATTTGAGCAGTGCACTGAAGGCAGAGAGCAAAGCTTTCATCTCTCAAAAACACTGCCCTATGGCTATCAGGCTGGCACGGCGTACACACACACACACACACACACACACACACACACACACACACACACACACACTCATGCACGCAGTGGAGTGAGCCATCATCCACATTAACCACATCCATTGACTCCTAAAGCTTCTTGTATGCTGCCTCATTAAGTCTTCAGTGACACACAGAGCCCACACCGGGTCTCGCTCACCAGCCCCTCTCCCTCACTCGCTCTTCATCTCGACACGCACGCACCACGTGCACACACGAAAAGGAGACTGCTCAGGAACTGCCCTAGGGAATACTCCTCAGACATTACTAGTGGAGCGCAGCACAGACCGACATCACTAGAGGCAGACGGCTGGGCCGTCACAGGAAGAGTACAGGTCTGGCCTCAGTAGAAAGGGTTAGTCTCATGATGTCACGGGAGAGCATGCACGGAATAACACTTAAAAACATCACAGGAGGACAGAAGGCATCTTAAACATCACTCATGCATTAAGGCTAACATATGACTTAAAGTTCAAGACAGTAGCACTACCGTTGGGAACGTGGCTCTGATGATAGGCGCTGATTTAGAAGAGAGGACATGACTACAGTGGTGTGCTGTGACGTCACTTCTGGGTTAAAGGGATCAGCCGGGATGCCTTTCCACCACGCTGCTCATCTGGGTTCATGCTGAGGGCGCTAGCTCACTAACTTGGTTGAAATGAATAAGTAAGAATTATGACTGAGATGCATCATTAGCTGGGCTCCCCCGAGGGCACTTAGTTTCAGGTGAGTGGCTGTACCCTGCGCCTGGCTGGGAGGGAGGGGTTCATCATGCAAACACAGCCATCGGGGGGGAGGGGGGTGTACCTTTATGTTGGTGTGCAAAGAATATGAGAGGGTTTGTGTTGAGAGTGGGGGCTACAGATCATCTTTACACAGTGCCAATTAAGTTGCGATTCCTATTTTGTTTTGAGCATTTTACACTATCTCAATGTGCATCATGCAGTGTCCTGCCGTATGGCCCTGTAGCCCTATATAGCCCTATATAGCCCTATGTGCCGGTCCCCCTCCCCACTCTTTCCCAGTGCTCAACAGGCAGTGAGGCAGGGCTCCATTCACACAGCTTGGTACGGAGAGAGAAGGGGGACAAACCTTGCAGCTGGGCAGGTTCTCCTACAGGCCGTCCGACAGGCAAGGTGGGTGGAAAGAGAAGGCAGGGTGACAGTTAGTCAGTAGGTCCATGATTAGATGGGGGGTTAGGGGGGGGTTTCATACATGGGGGGTTATGGTGGGGCAGCAGCTGCCGTACCATGCACCGGATACTCTCTCTGTAAGACCCAGACTGTGATAAACCAACTCACTCCTCTCGGTTTTTCTAAGACCCAGATTAATATCCAGTCACAGCTCATGTCCCAAGCAAATAAATATGATGGAAATACCATTGCTTGTGACTAGATATTAATCTGAGTCTTCTGGTTTATCACAGTCATAAGGCTACAGTGATAAAGAGGTTTTTCAGACTGTGGCCTTGCTGAGGGGAGAAACACTGACTCTAGTAGGCGCTTTTAATGCGTGTCTCCATTACACGGATCTCGTCTACTGGTACAGTTACTGGAGTGGGGATGAGAGCGACTTGAGATCAGAGGAGGGGGAGAGAGAGGGGAGGTGGTAGAGGGAGAGAGAGAGGGGAGGTGGTAGAGGGAGAGAGAGAGGTGGGAGGTGGCGAGAGGGTGAGAGCTGTGGGGGGAGATGGGGGTGGGGGTTTTGGGAGTACAGCTAAATCTACCAATAAAAGAAGATGAAAGTCAGGTTAAACACAATATGCTAATTGAAATGTGTTGGCTGATTAAGGCGATTGAAAGGAGTGGGCGTGCTGCGAGTTCTGGGCACCGGTGATTAGTGCGGCATTAGTGTCTGCATGCTTTTCCTCAGGACGTGGTGGAGAGAGCAGAGCCGTGTGTGTGTCCATGTGTGTGTAAAGGGGAGAGAGAGAGAGACAGAGAAGGGGTGGGGGAGAGGTAATGTGTGTGAGAGCTCCTCAGCTCTCCCATCTCAGCCTATCCTGAAGTATGCCTGCCCACACACGTGCACAAAATGCCACGGCGCTCCAATATTCTTGCCAAATACCAGTAGTAGTATTACCGTACAAATATTTGTATCATTTACCATGAGTTTGTACAAGAGAAGGGTGATAAAAACAGCTGGGTATCGGCAACCACAATACAGTCTGTATCTCTTTACCTTATTTGTTGCTGTAGGTTGGGTTGCTAAGGCAGTCTCTGCTCGGTCTGAATTCCCTTTTCACTCTCCCCGCTCCCTCACTTCTCTCCCCGCTCCCTCACTTCTCTCCTCTCTTTGTGTGTTGGTGTCTCTCAGGACCACACTGGCCTTTTTTTCGCAGGCTTTATTGTTTTCCGCTGTGCAGCTGCAAAGCATGGGGGAGCCCCCTGCAGGTGTGAGTGTGTGTGGTAAGGCTCTGCCACCCCCGCCTCCGTCCCCCTGCCAGGGTGGGGGGGCCGGCGTGCTGGGCCCGTTGTCCCGCTGAGCCCTGCCAAACCGGGGCTAAAATTACGCTCTGAATGCATAGAGCACTGTGATTAACCACACAGGTGGGACCCCCAGCCGAGGGCCTGGGGGGTGGCCACACTGTGGTGCACAGCACCCCCTCAACTAGCCTATAAATAGGGAAGGTGCAGAACCATTGAACTGTATGCAGTTTCCTAGAACAGCCCTTCCATCCCTATTCCCCCGTCACTCTCAGGAAAACAAGATGGCGTCGACACTGCTGTCAGAGCTTTGTCTTAAATGTAAAGGCTTCACCACATCATACCATTACTGAGTGTGTTATGCTTGTATACAAAGGCCTTTCAAGATCTATCGAAATAGTAATTTGTCTGATTGCCTGTAGTTAAATAACTATGTCTTCATACAAATTTAGCGGCTCTTGAAAACCAAACCTCAAACCCCACATTAGCCCTCACTAATGTCTTCAATCTGTTCTTTAAAGTTTCTATCGTTCTTTTTCACTTCATCATTTCCCAGCTTTCCCTCTTCCTCCACCCTCTTTCAGCAGCCACCTTCCTAATATATTGTCATCTCTCCTCTATCTCTCTTGCTAGTGGTATCCCTCCATCTGGAGGAGAGGAAATGAAAATTATCTGGCCCTCTGACACTCTCTCTCCCTGGGAAATGAGGGGCTCTGGTCTGCCACTTCTATTGTTCAGCATGTGGCCCTGGAAGGGGTGGAATATTATTATTGTGATTATTTCCTTCGTGCGCATGCACGCAGACATGGGCATCAGTCACAGCCCACACGGCAGGCACGCCGCAGGGATTTACAACACAATAGCGGAACACTGGGGTGTCTCTACAGGCAGGTTTTCACCCCGGGCCAAAATGGCTTCTCTCTCTCTCCTCTACATTGGAGTGTGAGAGATGGGATGTAGAGTAGCTGGCTGTTTGGCTTTGGGAGTGTGTAGAAATGTATCGTGGGTGGAGAGTAAATAGTGTACACAAAATGGCAGTTGGTGGCTGTTAGTACAGGACGTTACTTACGGATGTATTATTTAGGAATCCATCAAGTTGTTTATTTCTATTGTGAAACGTGGTGTTAAGTAGAAAATGGCCACTTACGTTAATGATCAAATACACTGTTGAAGAGGATTAGAGTATTAAGGAATTATCATATTAACACAATGTTGACGAGATTGAGAGGAAAGGATACAACTCTAAGAACAGAGATCAGTCTCCCCTCTCGTCTCTCAGTGTATTTCTGTTCATCCCATTATATCTGATTTAGTCTGACAGGGTTTTTAGGAGGCCATGGGTACACTCTACACTGCTTTAACCAGTGAGCAGTTACTGCAGCTTTGGGGGACTCTATCACATTACTGGATTAAATTATACAGTTGGAGGTCTCTCTGCCTCCCTTCAAATCACCTGTCCTCCAGGACAGAGCAAAACGCTGGCACAGCCATGAGGAAGCTGCTGTATAATCACATTCCAGTCTAACCTCACAGTGGAGAGACTCTCGACAGGTCAATGACTTAGACACGGAGTGACATGCTGACAGGCCAATCTGATGGGGGGAATCTTTAACAAGGCGAGGGAGGCCGTAAGTAAACAGGTTTATCTTTATGTTTGTTGTGAGTGTACGTGTCATGTGTGTATCAGAATAATAATTCTGCTAGTGTAATCACGTGACACTGTGTTGCTAGGAAGTCTCCACCCAGCTATGCTACGTCTACATTAAACAAATCTGAGAAATTCAAAAATCGAAATAAATCCATTCCTCTAGGCCTCCGCCTCTTGCATGGCGTTTGCCTGGCACACTGCTCAGATTAATTAAAACACCAGGTTTTTACACCCCCTTTCTCCATGTAATCAAGGACGTTTCCAGCAGACCGTGCCTGCTCCTCCACTTCTCCCAGTCTCATCGATTACCCTCCGCACTCAAACTTGGCTAGCATGCATAACAAGCCACCTGAGGAAAGCATCAACTTCAGCAAAACACATCAGTTCACAGAGTTTTGCTAACCACACCTGTACCTCTACATCCTACAATAACTGAGTCCTAACCTTTCCACAGAGACAGTTCCACGTATAGGCTTTAGGGAGATCTCACCATCTTCAATGCTAAGTGAGTTTGTGTCTGTGCTTCCACACACTCTGTGGGGTAGAAGTGTATCAGAAAATAAGAAAGTGACAGTGGGTAAGTCACACACACACACACACACACACACACACTCGCACAGGAAGGAGATAGGCGTCGCATTGAGCAGATGTGGGAGTTTTCAGGAGGTAAACTGATTGAGATGCAGTGTCACCTTGTTAATGATCATCCAAGACAAAACTGGGAGGGGACGGCAGGGGTATGATCACACCTTCACAGACATCACAGTGGATAATAGGGCCGGGTGGACGGGTAGGTGGGGTGTCAGCAATGCACATCCTCACCGTGCAAATGTGAAGAGAGCAGGGATGTACAATGGGGAGGTGTGTGTGTATTTGAGTGTGTGTGTGTGTGTGTGTGTGTGTGTGTGTGTGTATTTGAGTGGGTGGGTGTGTGTGTGTATTTGAGTGGGGGGTGTGTGTGTGTATTTGAGTGGGGGGGTGTGTGTGTGTGTATTTGAGTGGGTGTGTGTGTGTATTTGAGTGGGTGTGTGTGTGTGTATTTGAGTGGGTGTGTGTGTGTGTATTTGAGTGGGTGTGTGTGTGTGTATTTGAGTGGGTGTGTGTGTGTGTATTTGAGTGGGTGTGTGTGTGTGTGTATTTGAGTGGGTGTGTGTGTGTGTGTGTATTTGAGTGGGTGTGTGTGTGTGTGTGTATTTGAGTGGGTGTGTGTGTGTGTGTGTATTTGAGTGGGTGTGTTTATTTCAGGTATCTCAGTTACATCAGGTGGATTTCTATGAGAGGGGCTGCGATAGAGTAAAGCTCAACCCCACACACGTTTCTCTCTACCGCACACAGACCTGTCATGGCAGACAAACTTTAAATGACATGTATGGAAATGTAAGGGGAGTGTCAGAACACCTGCGAAGTAGCGGAGAGGAAGAAATGAAGTCGACGTGATTATCACTGCGGACAAACCGCTTAGACAAAAAGGTAAGCACTTTGTCATTAGCGACGCACTGACAACACACTGAAGACCTCTTGTTCTAGATCCTCCTCTCCAAAACACACTCTCTGCCACAACGGGGAGGAAGTGTGTATCCATCACCTTACAAACAATGTAAGAGTAAAATGAAGAACGCCTTCACTGCTGCAACTGTTCTAGCTAACAAAATAATGTATAACATAGAATTGGTGTGAACAAAAAAAAAAAAATCATGGACATGTATCAGGACATTTTAGGTTGGAAATGCCTAGTGAGATCTAAGACTTGTGCATTCTGAAGGGTTACTAGAAGGAGAAGAGGAGGGTAAAATATCAAAGCTCAGGGATGACTTCAGCAGTCATCTATCAAAGCTGACAGATAGTGTAGCTTTTTAATGATTGTTTCGTAATCTGCCCAAGAAAGAGAGGAGCGGGAGGGAAAGCAGTGAACTCCTCCTCTGTGATCTCTTACATTTTCTCACCACAGACGCCTCGCCAGATAAAAGGTTTACACACTGCTCTTTTTCACTGTTGAAAAAACGTCATCCATCTTTGAAGGGGGGTTAGAAAGAAATAATAAAATAATAACATCATTGAAAATAATCTACTTTAATTCCATAATTAATCTCCTCCAGCTTTTCTGACAATTCCGATGTTAATTAACCCCAAATTCCCTCCATAGCGGCTGAGCGAGACGAGCGTTCAGCCTACCCCCTTCAAGCCCCCACTATCTCTACCCATCGCGGTACAGTCTTTTAGGGGGAGAGAGCGCTCTGAAAGGAGAGGATTCTGAGGGTGGAGGGCTGAAGGTGGAGATGGGGGAGGAGAGCGAGCATGGGGACATGGATGGGATGGGCCTTCAGCCCTCATTAGAGAGGAGAGGAAAATGAACAGAAAAAGAAAAAACTGGTGAATGAATCCAGTGGGGAGAAGCTCTGTTCCCAGCCAGACTGGGCTGGCGCAAGCAGCAAGCCTGTATACTATAGCTGTGGTTCTGTTCTTTACCAGCTCTCGCTCTCTCCTGACAGCTACTGCAGAACTCAGGAGGACCCACGCACTGAAAATACATCAACCGGCACAACTCCGATATCAGCTGTCAGGCCTGGAGAAGGCTGGGGAGTCACTACGGCTCTCAGTGTTCTGCCGTTTGTTCTACCAAATTACTCACAGGCCAAGCTTGTTAATCTACACTACAGTGTGCCGCGGCAGCAATTATTAGTTAAAGAATAACAACACAGAGGGAGGAAGCCCGTAAAAAACTACATAGGAACTTTTCAGTTAAGCACACATACCCCTGTGCTGCAGCAGAGCCTGTTAACCTGACCTGCCTCCAGAAAGCATGTGTTGAGAAATGTCATCCACCTGGTGGGAACCAGGGGGGGGGGGGGGGAGTCTGTCTCGGCATCTTTGGGCTGCTTTTAAGGTCTGGCTAACTCTGCAGAGACCTACTTATAACATATTATTACAATGATATGCATACTGTAGGTGAGGTAATATGCTGCCCTTATGTGATCGTCCCTGCCTCCTAACTCTCCACTGTGTCCTCTGTCTAGGTGTGGAGGTCAGTAGGCTGGGGTGGACACAAAAGGATAGTAGTGGGTGGCCAATCAGACCATATAAAGGAAATGCTCTACAGTGCCATGGCTGGTATAGCACAGAAAAAACATTTCATCCTCATTATGTCCTAGAGAGTGCACACATGGTGGGAGAGAGAGAGCGAGAGAGAGAGAGAGAGAGAGAGAGAGAGAGAGAGAGAGAGACATAGATAGATAGAACACAATGAGGGCTTTTGCCCCAGAGAAGGAGGAGAGAAAAGGAAATGTTTGTTGCACTTTTACTGCAGTCACAGCCCTGGTCGCATAGAATAGTTAACGGAGCAATCAGACCTGCAGCCGCGGCCTCAGCTGCGCAGTCAAGTGTTAAACAATGGAACAGCTGTCGAGTGCGGTTGCTCCAGAAATAGAGCTGTTCATTTCACCTGTCTGTCTCACACCTGTGTGCTGTGCAGGCCGGGAGAGAGAGGGCTAGGCCAAACAGAAGGCTGCGGAGCCAGAGGAAACCGAAAGGAGAGACGGGCACAAAGATAAACACACTCGTATACACACACAAAACTGGATGTGATGACTCACCAATCATGTGATTGGCGACATGGATCTGGATCTCCCGTTCTGTCTCGAAGGTCATTTGGCATTTGATGCACTGGTACGTCTTCTTCTGCAATTCAACAGACAGGTAGACAATGTTAGAGCGGGAATCAAACTGCACGTTCACTCACACACCTGATACAAAAAGGATGTACTGAGGTTTTTCCTTGCTGTTACACTGAGCTGAAACAAAAGCGGAGGAAAAGATTGAGTGTCCCTGGGACCTCACTGTCAATATCTAGTAGAGCGAACAGGCCATACAATGCCTCAGCAGGGCCGAGCTGCAGGGCCCGCTAGGGCCGAATGAAACGCAGCCATGAATTCACACATCTAACTGAGCACAACTTCTTACTGACATGCTAGCCACTGGGAACTGACACACAGCTAGAAAATATTGTATGAGGGAAATATTTTAAAAGCTAGGCTATTTTTGGGATCAACATGGCATGAAATGAAATAATAAAATAACAAATATGACATTTTTTGACTTCAGATCACACAAAAAGCATTAGGAATGATTGAATGATATGCATACACTTTGAAGTTCTAGATAATTAATGAGATTTTTCTAAATGCAGGGCCATTGTTGTTAATGTCTTCCATTTATTTTATACTGCAGAGGACAAAGTTGGATATTCGCCATATGATTGATTCATAAATTACTAAACAACCTACTATTTACCGAAACCTTTATATTATTTTCATATATTTTATGTAGATTTCAATATAAATCAATATGCTGATCAAGCATTAGCGGAGAACATTATGAGTGTGTTCTTACTTTAGGGACAGGCGAGGCATCCGTCACCTTCTTGGCCCCGCTGGTCTCCGGGCTCATCTCGGGGTGGTCCACCTGAACGTGGCTCTCCAGGTCCTCCAGGGTCTCAAACTTCACAGCACACTCGGGGCATCGCAGCCCCACCACAGCCTTCTCTCCCCCGGCCTCCTGGGGAGTGGTGCCCCCACTGGGAGACTGGCCGTTGGTGCCTCGGCTCATACAGCCAGCACACAGCCCATAGGGCAGCCCGTTCACATCCAGTTTCACCAGATCATGCTTGTTCTTGAACTCCTTGAGGCACAGGGCACACTTGTAGTGCTTGTGTTGCTGCAGCTGGCCGTTGGGAGAGGAGGAGGCTGAGCCGCCCCCGCCACCGCTGCCCCCGCCGGCTGAGAGCTTTTGCATGTGAAAGGTGCCGTGGATCTTGAGCTCAAGGGTGGAGGTGACCGTCTGCATGCACACCACACAGCGGAAGCCCGTAAGAGAGTTCCTCAGGTCCGGGTGCATCTGGCAGTGCTCGATGAACTCCTCCTCGCTCTGCAGGGGCATCTTACAGATACGGCACGTGCCCGTGTCCAGGCTCTTGCTGTGGGTGACCTTGTGTTCGGTGAGCGTGAGCAGGGAGGGGAAGCGCTCTCCACAGATAGGACACATATAATGCTTGGCGGGGCCACGGTGGGTCTGGGCGTGCTCCCTCAGGCCATTCTCAGAGAAGAAGGTCCGTGAGCACACGTTGCACTTGTGGTTTCCCTTGATAAAGTCGGCCTTTTTCTTGCGGGAGCTAGCGTCGTCGTCCCCGGGCTGGATGTTGTGGTCCCTCAGTCGGTGGTTCTGCAGAAGACTCTCCATAGTGTAGGCCGCTCCACAGATGTCACAGGCGTACATGGGTTCTGAATTGTCCAGCTCCTCCTCCCCTCCGCTGGCCTCGTGGCTGTTGGCTACATCCTGATTCGCGTTCTTTAGCAGCATGTTCTGCAGGTCAGCCTGCTCCGTGGCCACTGTCGATCTTTCGCTTCCTCCCCCACGCTTGGAGCTCTGGGTTACACCATTGGGCGTGCCGTTCTGGCTTCCCCCGTTCCCGGTGCCATTCCCCCCGTCAAAGACACAGTGCTTCTCCCTCAGGTGCCTTTCCAGCAGAACGATGGCGTGGAAGGCCTTGCCACAGAAGCGGCAATTGAACTTCTTACTGTGGGTGGTGATGTGGCACTGCAGCTCCACCTCTGTGCCGAACGTCTCCCCACAGAAGATGCACTTACGGGACTTGCTTGTGACACAGGGGCTGGTGGGGTGTCCCAGGTGGCTGTGTTTGACGTGCAGCTGAAGGTCACTCTCCTTCCGGAAGTCCCAGGTGCAGGCTGTGCAGCGGAACATCTTCTTCTCGTTGCTGTGTTTGACAGCCAGGTGGACCTGGATGGACACCTTGGAGTCAAACACCTCCTGGCACAGCGTACAGTGGTACAGCACAAAGGTGTGCATGTCCAGCAGGTGCTTCTGCAGATCGTCCACTGAGGAGAACTGCTTATCACAGCTCTCACAGACGTACTGGGTGGACGTGGTGGTGTAGTGAACCGTCAGGTGCTGCAGCAGAGACTCCTGGGAGTCGAAGTCCTCTTTGTTGCACTGCGGGCAGGACTGCCTCCTCAGCAGCATCTCCAGGTGGGACTTGAGATGGGCTTGAAAGCCCTCGAAGCTGCTGAAGCGCAGGTCACACTGGTTGCAGGGGTAGTCTCCATTGGATCCTGCCGTGGTGGAGTCCCCAGCCAGCCTATGGCGTTTGGGGGAGGAGATCTCCACATCAGAGGAGGCGGGGCTGAGGTCTGCCACCTTGGCTTGCCGCTTGTTATTGGCCAGTGGGATGTTCTTGTGGTTCTCCTTGATGTGCTTGGTGAGCTTGAGCAGGGAGCCGAAGATAGGAGAGTTGGTGCAGTAAGGGCAGGAGTAGACCTCCATGAAGGACTGGGATGGCTGCAGGACGGGAGACTCCATCTTGGGCACGCCTCCTCCACTGCAGTGGGTCTGCTGGATGTGCTCTGTGAGAGAGGACTCTGTGAGGAAGCCCATAGAGCACTGGTTGCAGAAGAAGGCGTGGTTGCCCTCCAGGGTGGTGGAGCCTGCGACCATTCCTCCAGGCAGACAGTGAGACACACGGATGTGCTCCTGCAAGGTGTTGATGTCTGCAAACATGTCTGGGCAGTAGTTGCAGTGAAAAGCAGACACGTTGGTAAACTGGAGCAGGGGGAATACCGCTGCGGCGCCTCCACTGCCTCGGTGGGCTTTGCGGATGTGTTCGTTGAGGTTGTAGAGCGTGGGCAGGGTGTCCAGGCATAGCTGGCAGGTGTGGTTCTGCTGGGGCTTGTCTGCATGGATGGTCTTCAGATGGATCTCCAAAACGGCCAGGCTGTTGAAGTCTCTCTTGGAGCAGTAGGGGCAGCTGTAGGTCACCTTGGCCGTCCAGTGACCCCCGTCGTCATGGTCAGAGTTCGGGGCCAGCTTCCGCCGGCTCTGGATGGGCTTCAGGGTTGAGTCTGGAGTGGAGCCCCTCTCCAGAGAGGCGCTGGAGTCCGGGGTGGCGCTGCTCATGGATGCCACGCTGCCCAGCACAGGGTCTGGGCTGGGACTGTGATTACTGGAGTCGGGCTGCCGGTGGCTGTCCATGTGGCAGTAGACGTCCTCCACAGAGGGGAACTGCTCTGAGCACACGGGGCACTTGTGTTTCCGGTTAGCATGGGACCTCTCGATGTGGGAGAGCAGCGTGCCCTCGTCGCTGAAGATCTCGGGGCAGTGGATGCACTGCAGGTCGGAGCGGTCAGACAGCTGGGGGTGGCGGGTCACTACGTGCTTCTCCAGCTCATCTGTCTGGCTGAAGGTCTCCTCACAGTAGTCACACATGTACAGGTCCTGGTCCATCTCCCCTCCACTGCCTGCATTGCTGCCACGCTTCCCCCCTTCCTTTTCAGCACGCAGGGCCAGGTGCTCCTTGTTCTTCCTGTGGGCCTGCATGTGGCTCTGCAGAGAAGATGTGGAGGAGAAGCCTCTCTTGCACACGCTGCACTTAAAGGGCTTGCTGGAGCTGTGGGTCTTCAGGTGGATCTTGAGATGGTCACTGCGGGAGAAAGCCGCCTCACACTCCTGGCAGCTGTACTTCTTGTCTCCAGTGTGGAGCTTGACGTGGCGATCGCGGCTGCGCTTGTGCTTGAACAGGCGGCTGCAGAATGTGCACTTGAAGGGCAGCTTGTCGCTGTGGATCTGCTCATGGCGCTTCAGGTAGCTGAGGCGGCTGAAGGACTTGTCGCAGAACTGGCAGGGGTAGGGCAGCCCTGCGCCCCCTTCCTCCTCCCCTGTGCCCATGCCCAGATCGCAGCAGCCGTCCCCCAGCATCTGTGACGGTGACGCCACGTCTTTGCTGGAGGGAGAGGACCCTACCCAGGAGAGCCCAGGGTCATCATCACCATCTGCAATGCAAAACACAGACAGAATTAAAGTGTTAGAGAGGAGATTAAAACAAATCTAAAACAGAATAGAATTAAAGACATTCCCACAGGATTTAAGAAATAAGGACAAAGTGTATTTTCTATCTTCATCCTCCCTAAGCAAACATCCCCCACCCTCGCTAGAATTACATCTGCCTCATCATACTTTCATTATGAGGACCAGATTGAAATTCCGAAAACCGATTAGAAGAGGCTCAAATAGTGAGGGTATTCTTATATGACAAAGTGAATGAAATAAAACACGGGATTCTGCAGCTTTTCTCCAGTTTAGTGCTGACACAAGGGAAAGTCTAATGCATACATAATATAAATATACACAAAGCAGAGCATATATTAACTCTGTTCTGCTTTGTGCAGTCTGAAGGGGCCTGCCACAGCCCTCACGTCATCTACTTAGCATCTAAACTAGAGCCCTCTGAAGGAGAGGAGAGGAGAGGAGAGGAGAGACGCTCATGACTTATTGAGCAGGAATGCTGCAAGCCTGGAGTCCCACTGTGGCTCAGACAAACCCAGAATTCTCAAGCTCAGCCTGTTTGCTTTATTTGACTGAGTTTCACACTCTGCTCTAAATGCGTGAGGAGAGAAGCCTCTGGTATTCATCATCACACACCAAATGTTTACAATAAGTAAACAGACTCCCCCTTTCCACACATACATCTTATAAAACCCTCTTTTTACATGAGTCTGTAGCTGGAGGGCAGGTGACTCAATCTGCATCTAATTTGTATTTTGGCTGACATAATCACCACTCAAAACAGGTGACTGTCCTCGCAGCATAATTATGCTTTAAAACAAAAGCTAAATGTTGGTGCAAAACATATTTAAACTATTAACAACATTCTTTAACTAAGAGAGAGAAGAACCTAGAAGTCACTTGCTAAAGACTTTTATCTCTGTAAGCAACTATGAATATTTATCCCCTCTGACCACCACTCCTACCGTATGTGTTATACAAAAGGTATGCACAGCAGATTTGGTGGAAAATAAATTAATGTGATGAATCGATCCACTCGAAAATGTAGGTGCTGTGCAGAGCAAATAAAACTCTGCAGGGGTTTGTGGGGGGAAAAAAAGTGTTGGTAAATCTAGCTTGGAGCAAGGAAAGAAACATCTGCTGTAAAACACTATAAAATAGAGATATTACACGGAACATAAAGGCAACAGGAGAGAGATGCCATCCAGCAACAGAAATCAGGAGAGGAATATTAAGAAATAAGCATGAACGACACCAAGAAAATGGACCCAACTAGGAAAGAAATTATGTTGGGAAATATCTTTTGAGATAATTTTTGGGACAGAGACAGGGGAAGCAGGATTACAGCGTATTTCTATACCACAGGTCAAACCAGTAGCACACGGTTTTGTTGAGTACATAAATCTTAACATGAATGCTATTTTGATCCCAAAACGTAGTACCACCTGCATTGTGTGTGTGTGCATATGTGCTTGTGCGTGAGTGTGCAATGTATTTATGTGTGTGTAAGTATGTAAGCGTGATGGAGGGCGGGAACAACTCTGTTTCTCAGATTACAGTTAAGGCCTGTACCCCACTGTCTACACAGCTGGGGTGTCTGGACATCCCCTCCCTATTGTAGCCATCACCCCCAGTCCTCCTATCATGCCTTTGTGTCCGTGTCAGGATAAGAGTCATCCTGACACAAGTTAAACCTCCGCAACACAGGAGAGAGAGAGGGAGGGAGGGAGGGCCTCGGCGGCCCGAATAAAGAGAGGCGATGAAAAGCCCAAAAGGGCCTTAACTGGGGTGAATTCTTTGGCTGCACAATGAAAGCGTGGCCCCTGACAGGCTGGTCTCTGATGTGAGCCGAGTGGAGGTGAGAGAGCAGAGGGGAGAGCTGCTCACGACTGACAGGTACGCCGTCCTGCTGCGCCCCAGCCATGTACTGCACCACATCACACTACATACAAAGAAACACTTGCTTGAGCATGAAGAAGAAGAAAGAAACAAAAAGAGAAATGATAAGTAGAGAAGTGGGAGGGAGAAAGAACAGTGGAGGAAGAAGAGGAAAAAAAACCTCCTGGCACATGTGGTCATTCTGGCAAATTCTAAATCTATTAATGCTAATGCAATCCCTCTGACTGCAACAGAATGTGAGAAATCACTTTTGAGAAAGGAGATTATAGTCATTAAATAGCCTTAATCCTCAGAAGTGTGGCTGTCGGAAAATGGAAGATCACATGGCTTTTAGAGGGCTTTTGTCATCCGTCCGCCGGGAGACTTGGCAAGAGCACTGAACAGGGTAAGAAATGTCTATGAAAAGTTATATTAGAAAAGAAACAGAAAATAAAGAGGGGGAAGCCGAGAGGAAATCGAGAAAAGACTGGAATGGGCACGCAAACACACGCTGCTCCCATGTCTCCTCGCTCCAGCGTTCCCAAGCGCAGCCCTGACTGCTTCTCTGTCTTGATCTCGCTCTCGCTCTCCCCGTCCGTTCTTCCCTCCGTCCGCCCAAGTCTTTCATGTTGTTACTCATTACTGAATTAACAGGCTGCAGTCATGGCTGCCCCTGGCGCTGGCCTGAACCTCTGCTGCCATGGCCCAGGTGGAGGGGTGGGGCCAGGCAGAGAGAGAGAGGGGGGGGGGGGGGGGGGGGGACCTGGCAGATGGAGTCACAAGTCCAGAGGAAGAGCGGCCATCCCGCCTCCAACCAGGGCCCAGTAATTGGATCCGGCCAAACAAAACAATGGCCACAGAAGAAGGCCCCAACTGAGCTCTACCTGAGAATGAGCAGAGTGGTGGTGGATGGATGGCGCAAGGATGGCCACTTTGGTCTGAGTTTCAAGAAGCCACCCTATGCCGCCCCACCCCCCACCTCTCTCCATCCAGACTGGGCCGGCCTGATAACGCCTGTCCCCTCTCTAATAGGCTGGCCTGCCCGCCGGCATGCCGAGGCCGGAGCGTGGAGGAAACGCAGTAATGAAGACGCGCCCAGCCTGGCGTCCCCCGCTCTAGCCCGCTCTTCCCCTAATCAGACACGAGGACAGAGGTCCGTCTCCCTGTGTCCCCCATCCCAAAACCCTGCCACCCCTGAGAAGCTGCTGTGGCGGCGTCTCGTCTGAAGTGCAATAGAAACACGTCCCCAGAAAGCAGAAAGCCAGGCTGTTCATTAGAGCAGGATGGCGTCCCTCTGTTTCCACATGATGTCCACAACACTGACTGGCAGACAGACTGACTAACTCCTCCCTTCATGTCCAAACAATGTGATCATTAATAATCAGTTCTAGCAACTGTACTGCCACTAAACCTGCTCCATATGCATATGGAGATAATCTGCAGTGTCGACGTGCTCCTCCTGGGGAGGAAAACAAGAGCAAACAGACAGCTTGACTGGGCTGACATCTCTCTGCTAAGACTTGATTAGAAGCAGGGCTGTTTCTAACAGTTTCTGGATAACAGCAGTCTGTAGTCACTCAGGCATTGGAGAAATGTCTGTTATTTATGCTATATACATCATTTCAATCCCACACAACATGGTTTGGACCAGGACAAAAACAAAGTGGGTGACCATTGAATCAATATTTATGGTTAATCAATAGTCATAATGAAGAGTAACAGCAAGGCCCATAGCTGCTGCAACCCTCCAGTGGAACAGAGACTAGACAGGCGTCAGGTAACAAGACTGGCCCTACTGAGGGAGCAATTGGTAATGTAGAGGGTCTGGGATGCATTCTCTAATAAGGCTACTGTACAGTATGTGTGTATGTTTATCATATGTGCTCACCTCGTCACATTCCCCTGCCCTCCACTCACACCCCTCCTCCCTAATTAACATTTCCACCTTTCAGTCTGGCTCCCAGCCCAAACGTCCACCTTTCCCACCAAGCCCCCTGCCTGGCTCCCAACCCCATCCCCTTGGCCCCCTTCCCATGGCCCCAGGCAGCAGAGACACACCGTAGGGGGCAGAAAAACAACTTCCACCCAGGTCTCTGACATGGCAGCGCAGCACGCAGGCCAGACAAGCCTGGAGCAATGGACAAACCGACAGGGGGAATGGAACTTTCAAGAGGAGAACCTCTCCCCATTTTCCAGCTCCCTCCATCTTTTCTTCTCCCCTCTTCCTCCCTCCCACTATCAATCCACCGTTTCCTTTGACTAATTATCGCACTGATTTTTCCGGGGGTAAAACTCTCAACCTAAATCCTGTGTTGTACTCATGCTATAACTCATTCCTCAGTTAAATACTGTGTCACAACACACACTGTGATTTCTGAGGGGGTCTGGAGCCATGTGGGGTTGTTGAGATGGGTGCTGTGTTAACACTCAAACGCACACACATTTATCTCCCCTAGGCTCAGTCTGTCTCTAGAGGTCTCCAGTCCACTGATGTCCCTCAGACCCATGGGAGGCAGTCTTTCAGGGACCTGAGTACTGGAGGACAAACACACACACAGGGTGGGTGAAGTCAGAGCGGACGCAGTCTGTCAGGGCCCTGAGTCCTGGAGGACACACTCACATGCTGCCCACAGCCCATATGGAGCAGTTGGCGCCCAAAAGTGCCCAAGCAGCCGGCCACATTCCCAGGGCAGAAGGTGAGGGGCAGGGGGCGTCGGGGTGAGGGGGGCATGGGGCGGCAACAGCTGACAGGCTTCTCTTCTCTTCACCGCCCAAGAGACATCCAGGTGACAGGAGGGGAACTGGGACAAACATGGGTGAGTTTGACCACTACATGAGTCACTCAGTCCTATGGAGACAACCTTGAACCACTAAGGACCTCCTCAATCATCCCTTGTATTTAGGGGGATATGTACACAACTAGAATGTCATGTAAAATACTGATCCAATAAAAGTAATGTGAATGCGCGTAGGAGTGTAATGAGATAGAGAAAAAAAGAAAGAGAGAGAGCGAGCGAGAGAGAGTGATGTAGAAAGAGAGAGAAAGATGTAGAAAGAGAGAGTTGGCGTGTGGCAGAGAAGGGAACCGTGATTGGTTAAGATGAGTTTGACTCAAGTCTTGGTCAGTCTGTGAGAGCTGCAGGAGCCAGCACTGTTAAACAGCTGCACATTAATTACATGTGAAGTGTACCAAAACAAACCTTGCTACTGAGGCCATGTGGAGGAAGACGGCAGGCATCTGGTTCCTCTTTCTCCCTCTCTACCAATACTCAATCCTGTGCTCTCTACCACTACTTCTCTCTCTCTCTGCCCATCTCTTCTTCTTTTCTCTCTCCGACATTGCCTCTCTCTCGCTCCAACTCGCTCTCCCTTGCCTGTTTCACAGTGGTATAGAGTTGTGTGCGTAACAGTGTAGTCATGTTCCCTCTGTCAATGGGAAACTGTTGTGTGAACCATGGAGGAAATCAACCCCACAAACCTTCAACAGACCCTGCTTTGCTCAACCCCTATGGTTTCACCTGCCACCATAGCTGCACCACCACATCTGTCACAGTCAACCCTTCGTCAGTGTATGATGCTCTTATTCTCTGTGATCTGAATGGCGTCTCTTTCCCTGGGCTTTAGGCAGATCACACTGAAGCGTTTTCTCCGTCCTTCAGCCCTCAACCTCTCCCCGTTTGATCAAACACATCCATTCTCTCACAGCTCACCAGGTCCTCTCATTGCACGTCCCCCTCTCCTAACTATACTCCAGGGCTTTTCAATAGGTTGTGACTCACATCTTAGGATGATGTTCTGTTCTGTAGGGTTATGAGTCAGACACAGTGTGTCGGTCTCTGTGCTGTGACTAAGGTGTATGCAGAGGATTTTCTAGGTTAGAGCACAGTTCTCTCTGCATCATTCAACAGAGCTCAATCAAATAAACCTCATTATTAAAAATAGTCGACATCGCCGGCGGCAGGTTCAGAATAGGAGGAGTTTAGTGGAGGGGTTAGCGTGTGCACTCAGAAAGAGGGGCCTTGGGATAGAGTATTTACCTGGAGACATCCCTTATGTAAATGTAACTCCTACTATCTATCTGTGGTATGACAGACATGTCCACTCAGTTATATAACAAGAGACATATGGTCCCTTAGTAAACACTTATGGAGTATGCTACAAACAGACCTTTACATAATGTCCAGGTCTGGCTAACACCACCAAAACCAAACCTGCTTCAGGAAATCAGCTAACACAACAACTAGAGACATTGCCACCTAGAGTCTGTCTGGGAGAATACAAGTCAGTGGATGGAGCCAAAATGCTTCCACAGTATAGTGTCCCAAACATGCATCCATATATCCACTGAACGTGATGGGGGGAAAGACATTACACCACTTCATTATGTCTGTCAAATAACAAACAGACCGACAATGTTCTCATGTTGTGAGCGACAACTCTCCGTACATCTACCAGTGGAGCAGAGCTAGTTGTAATTCTGCCAGTTTTCCTGTTCCTCTGAGGTTACCCCATGTTTGTAGCTCTCCCACCTCCACCCCCACCCCAGTCTAGTAGGGACGGTAAAAAAGTCATGCAGGCAGCTGGAGCTGAGCAGAAGAAGTAGGCTGAGCTCTGTGGTTTCAGATGGGGAGACGGAGGCAGGCAGCAGCAGCCTGGGCTGAGAGATAGGGGTTAGGACTGGGGCTCCAGGGAGGCTTGGTGCCCAGGGGACACCTAGCACAGGCAGAGAGAGGCGGGTACCTCCTGCCCACTGTGACACCTTGGGAGCCCCCCGGCCTCCCTGGGGAGGAGCGGCACTGAGAGGAACACCTGGACCTGCCATTAGTGACACACTGAGGGAGCAGAGCACAGACGGTGAGCAGGACCCGCACACACAGGCACATACGCACACTGGCAGACACACACACACACACACGCACACACACGCACACACACACGCACACACACACACACACACACACACACACACACACACACACACACACACACACAGGCAGACACTGGCAGACACACACTGGCAGACACACACACTGGCAGACACACACACTGGCAGACGCATGCGCACACACACACACACACTGGCAGACACACACAGCGACACAAACACAGAAAACTCCTCCAATTCAAGGGGAAAGGCATGGATACACAAGAGGGATCACTGATTGACAAGTACTCACCCACCCAGTGAGAGATAGAGAGGGGGAGCAGGAGGAAGGAGACACCTGGACAACCCTGGTATTGTGACTGTACACAGGATAATTACACTGCTATTAAACTCTCTCTCCTCGGGGTGACACCAGAGCACCCAGCTGGGGTTCAAGGACACAGAGAGACTCAACACTGTCATTACACCAAAAAACAGGAAGATGTAGAGGAAGAGAGAAAGATTGTAGAGAGAGATTTACAACAACCACAAAATGTTTGAATTTTCCTGTTCTGTAATCTGTAATTCCTGCCTTAAGCAGCACATCTCCTCTCCTGGACAGGTAATGGGAGAGCTGGTTAGAGTAAAGCCATGTCCAGGAGCTGTGTGTCTGGGCAACATGCCTCCAGTCTGCAGCACTACTCTACCACACACACATACACATTTGTTTTACTATCCTTATGGGGACCAAAGGATTTATTCCCATTAAAAATCCTACTTCCCTAACCTAACCCTAACCCCAAACCCTAAAACAAACATAACACCTAACCCATAATTGTAACCCTAAAATAGCGTTTGTCCTTGTGGGGACCGTCAAAATGTCCCCACTTGTCCAGATTTTCCTATGCTTGTGAGGACTTCTGGTCTGGTCTGGTCTGGTCTCCCCCGGTCTCCCCCCCTTCCCCCCCCCCACACACACACAGTACAGATTTCAGAATAAGCCCACCACCTGCCAAGATACACCTACAATACTCTGCACTCATTTCCAGTCCAATGAAACTAGTACACCACCTCAATTTAACTGCAATTAGGGGTAAGAGATTTGTACTGATTATGTATGGGTACAATTGCCTAGCAGTAGCTCACAATACTGGTGTGATTGAGCTGCCTATGGATTGGGTGTATACACACTAGCAATTAGCTGAGCAGAATGGCTAAATCAAATACACAGGGTGGTGAATCAACGGGCCATTATTGTAGCTTGGCCATTACCTTCCAAACAAACACAAAGCCTGTCCCTGCTTCCACCCACACAGCCACACAGTCACAGCTAGGCCAGCCAGGACTTGTCTCTGACAGGGCGCTATATAGAGACAACAGGTGGGGTTCCCTGTTTGGTGCAGGTCCACTTTCATAACAGCATTATTATTTTCAAACTAACAGTCCCTGGTCCTCACAAAGCCATGTCTCCTACACGCATACATGCACCATGCATATGCCTCATAATTGTTTACTGTTCAAACAAGGGACGGGACCTTTGAACGAGGGACAACGGTCAGAGGGGGCATGTCTGGGAGTCAGTCAGGGCCGGCCCAACGAAGGGCTGCTTATTGGCTTTGTGGGTCTGCTTCACACTTTCACACAACACCAGAAATAACAGAAGAGCTTTTAACTTTTGACTACAAGTTCCCCCCCAAAAAATCTCTATCAAGTTCAATGTGGTCATCAACAAAAATGGGGGAAAATAGAAGATCCTTTGTGTATTAAAGAGCGCAGAGCCGCACAGTTTCTGTATCAAAGGGGGCACAGACAGGGGGAAAGGAGCCACAGAGAAAAGAAACAGAGGACGAGACAAAGGTAGAGCTAGTGGGGGGAAAGATCTCTGTCCAACATGAAACAGATCAAAGGCAGACGCCGGGAGAATGAGAGGCCAGGGGGTCCTGTAATTACGGTCTACATCCGCCAAACCATGGAGCGAAAGAGAGGGAGGATGGGGGTTCTCAAAAACTTCTCAAATCCATTGGCTCCTGGGGTTGCCTTTGCTCTAGTCCTCACCCCCCGCCCCCCAAACCCCCACCAGGCCGTACAAACAGTGCCAGATCTAGTTCTGCCCTCCCCCGCCCTCCTCCCTCCCACCTCCCCGCCAGCGAGGCCCCAATCCACTCAGGGGTCCTCCCGCTGGCCTGTGGGGGGATGGCTGTCCACTGTGACTGCCCGACAGAGAAAAAAAAACTTTTGTTGGGAACTTCTGGCATCGCCCCAGGGGTTGTTCTCTGGGAAGGAGAAACCAAACTGACCTTCACACACACTAACATAAACACAAAACCATGGAGAAAACCCTCACATTCTGTTACAAACAAAAAAAGATGCATGCACCAAGCCGCCAACATGCCTACATGTGAGAGAGAATGCTTACACACATACACACAATTGGGTTTTGGGGATGTATGGCGGAGAGGAATACATCAATGGTGACCCCTGGCTGGTTTGACTCCACAGCAGAAAAAAGGATTGCAGACAAAAAGTACTGCACCATCCTGACTTCAAACACCTTACCACCTCTACATTTTAATAAAGCACAAGAACAGAAAAATGGAAATGTTATGAAAAAAGCTAATACGGCTTTTAGCTCATTGTGCTTTCATGCCTTTTTATGGACCCCCCCACCTCCCCCTCCCCCCCCGCCTACCCAGCTTTCTGATGCTGTCCCCCCTCGGCATGCTAATGACAGATCACCCGTTCGGCCGCCCGTCACTGTCACAATTCAGGGTACAGTAGACCACAGTACTCCTCAGAGACACCACACCCACCTGGACCTGCAGTAACATACGCCCACCTGGGCTACAGAACTACACTACGTGGGCTCAGCACAAAACCTGAATTACTGGAGCCAGGAGGTTAATGCAGTAATATTACATTCCATTTCACAATCATAGAGACTTTATAGCTATTGGCTGAAAGGACAGGAACATTTTATTCAATTTCCTAATTTTATTAAAGGATTTGACTAATTGAGTTTAATCTGCATGACTTCAACATGTCAAGAGAGAATAAGGACAAGGCAAGACAGAAGCTGCCAAACGCCTAATCTACGCCATTCACCTGGATGCATTCACCTCTTATAGTACCCCCACCTGTTAGAAAGCTCTCCATCCACACACCACCACCTCTCCTCTCTGGCACACAACCGAACGGCACGCGAGGCTAAAAGCACATGCCTGTCCCAAAATTGTATTAATACAATCAAACCCCCAAGTGTTATGACTTACTGGTGTTTCATTACTGAAAATGTGGGTTTTCCTTGTTGATCCTCTCTCTGCTCTTGATACCTATGAGTTACAATGAAGGGACTATGGGATCGGGGGGGGGGGGGGGTCTAGTGTTGAAAGTAAGCAGTTATGTTGGGAACCAGTTTTACCATAATGCTAGCTAGCTACAACAACACCGTGTTCCATCAGCCATAGGCCAAATGTAGAATAGTAGACCAGATCCTCCTCTTCTCCAGATGGATTTACCAAACGAGGACAACAGCAGAAAAGACGCACATGAATAGAAGGTGGCCGAAAGATAACAAACCATTGACCATCTTCCAATCTACTGTTTGCTGCGATGTGATTCTTATCTACTGTATCTTGACAAGCTGTTCTTCGGTCTCCTCCTCCTCCTCCTCACCCAACACCCCATGTCTCTGTGCTCCCTTCAGCTTTCCTTAACTTTTCCACACAGTGGCAGTGTGCTGGAGGATTATTAGTGTTCTCCTCGTGCCTCTGATCCATACCGACCCTTATCAGCCCCTCACCAGTCAGCCCCAAGTCCCTCACAGCTGTCAGGGGCCCCCCCTCCCGCCTCTCCTCCCAGCCTCCCCCTTCCACTTTATCTGCTCACTCACAGGCCGCACAGTTTGGCAGCCGACCGGGGGGGGGGGGGGGGGGTGAGCAAGTCTCTCTCCTCTTTCAAAAGCCCCCACACATCAGCAGCAGCATCATCATCACCACCCCAGCACTCCCTGCCTTCCCTGGGAACAGCACATGGAAACAGGCCTGCATTGCTGTGCCGCGTCCTGGGGGAGTTCATTACTTGAGCAGGGCGCTCCCACCAGTGAGCCAGAGTGCAGGCCCGCCACGTCCCCACCGCGCTCCAGTGGAGCTGCTCTCATTAAAAGGAAAAAAAGAAGGAAGGAGAAAAAAAAGAATGAAAGAAAGGAAAGAGACTTTTTGCTTCTGAAAAGACAGTGATGCAGCAAGACTAATAACGTGACCGCTTTTTGTTATTGTTGTTGTGTGTTTTGTTGGGTATTTGAAGTCTTGTCTGATTCTATTCCCCGTGGTTCTGCTTACTTATTTAGGAGTATGTTTTCGATCATATTTGAAAATGAAAAGCAGATTAAAATATTTCAAAAGGTCTCCTCAGTGCGTGGGATGTGGGGAAGAGGGAAAAAAGGGAGGATTTTCTTGGTCCTTAACCCTAATTCTGGGCCTTCTGCTTTGAGCGCACTGCCTGGCCTTGGGGTGGCTACAATGTCACAACCACTGACAAAGCAATGCTCACTCACTCATTTTGTTTCCCCTAGCAAAAACAACTAAAATATGCCTCACCCCACATCACAGCAAACCCCTCTACCTCACCCAGTGTGGAAGACCCTCACTCCATCACCCACCACCCCCTCATCTCACGTGACTGCCAAAGAGCAACAAATTCCAATCAGGCACTAAGCAGGCCGGCTATTTCCAGGGACAAAGGACAGGGAGAGGAGCAGGATTGAGGGGGAAGGGGAGGAGGGAAACAATGGCTGCTCCAGGCACCCAGGGAAGCAAGCCAGTCACAGGCTGACGTCAGGGGGTGGGGTATGTGGGTGTATGAGAGAGACTGCCAGAAGCTGGTCCAGGCCCCCCAGGGGAGCCCTTCATACGGGAAGAACTGGAGAACAGAGCCTCCCCCAACCCCCATCCAACCCTAGCATAGCTAGCATCACATCGCTTCCTCTGTGGCTGGCTGCTCTCACCACCCTCACTGCAATATCTTCCGTTGTCTCTACTAGTGCTGCTTCATCAAAATAATACGCTGTCCACTCAGTCTCCCTCCATATCACAGTCTGTACTTTTCCTTCCTTTCTCTCGGTGTTGTTCCACCTCCTCCTGTAGTGCTCCTTTATTACGGTTGCTGAGAAGTCTAGCCTGACCCAGACATGGACTGCCTGCCTCACGATTAAAACTTCCCCTTTAACGCCAGCCTACAGCCTCTCAGAATCCATCACACACAGACACCTCAAAGCAGTCCTCTAAGATTACAGAACAGTCCACTCTAAAAAGGGACATAAAAAAAAGAGGCCAACCTGTCTGACAGAGAGCTGTAAAAACAACAGAAAGTGTGTGTGTGTAGTTGGGGGCATTACATTGAGGGGGAGAGAGTGGAGTGTGTGCGCCTGCCTCTGGTTAATGCACTCTGGTTTTGCAGTAAAGAGGGCATAGCTCTGGTCACAGACAGTCCTGCTCTCTTCTCCTCCACCCCCCTCCCCCTCCCTCCCTCCACCATCCCTCCTCTCCTCTCGCTCTCTCTCTCTCTACCTTCCCGGCACTGCTTTTCCCTGACATTTCACATTTTAAAAAATGAGCCACACCTGTGCACAGGGTTAAAACTATTATTTGCTCTCCCCCGGCATACTGGCCTTTGCCACTGCTGTTTGTGTGTATGTATGTCCAGTATGCCTGCCTGCCTGCCTGCCTGCCTGCCCGCCTGCCCGCCCGCCTGCCTGCCCGCCTGCCTGCCCGCCTGCCTGCCCGCCTGCCTTTGTCTTCAGTGATGTTAGATAATATTTGTGAGGCTGTGAATGACAGAGAGGTTTTCTGCATTGTGTCAATATAATGTGAGGTCCTCTAGAAAATACACACAGAACCCATGTGAGGACCAGCCATGTCCATTCCAACAGGGGAAGAACGGTGACAGAGGTGGGAGGAAATGCTTCCCTGCAGGGCTCAATCTCAGACCTACAGCCCAATGGGAACCAGACTGGACCCAATCATAATGTCAGACAAGAGAGATCAGAAAAGCTAGTGTTGTTAAGGAGATGGGTTCGGCAGGGCGAAGGAGATTAAGTGAGAAAGAGGGACATGTTTGGGGCAGACACTACAGTATGGATAAGAGACAAAGATGGAGGTGGGGGTGCGAAGAGAGGCGAATTGGGAAGATTTGGGGCAGACACTACAGGGTGTAGGGAAAAGAGACTGGAAGAGGGGCAGTTTTGGGGTCTACTCAACAGGGTGCATGGGAGAGGGGGTGTGACGAGGGGCAGTTTTGGAGGAGACTCTACAGGGTGAATGAGACGGGTGGGGGGGCTTCCAAGGGAACAGTCTGTTCCTCATTATCCCTGTGAGGGGCCTGGTGATGGCTCTATTCTGACCCCCTCCAGGTCAGAGGGTCAGTGCGGCCCACAGGGGTCAACTCTCCCGCAAACACCTTAACTCCACTAATCACCACCAACCAGACAGACACACAATTATCTACACAACTAGGGGACAAAAACACCTGATCCAAATACATTAGCACATTAGGCCTCAAAACACACATACTAATACACACGTATAGTACATAACTACAGAGGAATAATAGGCCCTAAATGAAGGTAGACACACATTATCTTCCTGAAATACTCAGTTATTTTGACAGCCTACAGTTAATTAACAAAATAAGGAATATACTGTACTACACTGAACTCAAACATAAGATACTGGTCTCAGCACATAATAGATTCTAATGTTATGTACATTTATATTTTTATAAGCTGCATGTCATCGCTGTCTGTATTGAATGCAGTAACTCTCCTCAATGTACCCTGAATCTAGGACAAAGAAAATGTATTTAAAATAACTTCTAAAGTTTCCAAAATAGTATGTTCGTTAATGGTAAAACAAGGCAGTTTTTTCAATTTCCTGAAAAGTGTCTGTTTTGGAGATTACGTTTTCAGACAGCATTTGGTGTGTAAATATTTGATAGACGTACACTAAAACCCTGTAGCACAGGAATACAAATGAATGTATGGAAACACATGCAGTCATCTTCTCTACCCCTCTTCATAAGACCCTGAAAAAACCCAGTGTGGATATTCCACCAGATTTAGGCTTTTTTCCTGGGCACACACAGACAGCACAAATATTTACTATCGGCTCTTCAGACTGCGAGCTGAACACGACGGCACACAAGGACAGAGAGGGAAAAAGAGAAGGAGAGAGAAAGAGAAGTTACATTTTTAATCGGACTATTTTTTGCCTTCGAGCAAACAGGCTGAACACAAGAAGGCTAGCGCCAACACACACACACGCCCGCGCACACACACACACACTTTTTGTGTCCTTTGGCAAATTCTCCTTTTTCAGTCTTGCATGAAGTACAAAAAAAATGGAGTGGAGAAGGGAAGAGAAGAGAAAACGTCCCCACAGAGTTTTCCTCCCTTCCTGGTGCGAGCGCCGGCCCCCGCAGAGCCCCTATGTAATTTCCAGTCCCTCAGAATTCAGGTATTAATAAAGGCCCCATGGGGAACTGCACACAATATAACCCTACATTTTCAGGCATTATGAAAGGACGCCCCCAGGGGTCTTTGGCTCAAATGTATGAAATGCAGGCATGGTAAAAAAAGACACCCCAGGGGAGTCCCCCTGCAATAGAAATCTGCTGAATTCAAAGCATTTTCGGAGCCCTGTTGGGAGCCATTACTCCCTCTGGAAGCTTTTTTTTCCTCTCTTTTTTTACAAAACATGTGTTGCTGACATGTTGACAGATTGCTCAGTGAAGTGTTTAGGTGCATGCACAAGCTGAGTCTTTTCAGAGACAGAGCACCGCGCTCTGCCAGAGAGGCTCTCAGCGCCCCGTGCCCAAAACTGGTACCATCCATATTTTATAACAGGGAGAGGAAAGTAGGCTGAGAGAGAGAGAAAGAGAGAAAGAGGGAGAAAGAGAGAAAGAGAGAAAGCGGGAGAAAGAGAGAAAGAGAGAGAAAGAGAGGGAGAAAGAGAGAAAGAGAGAGAAAGAGAGAGACACGGAATGATAGAAGAGAGGAATAGAAAGACAGAACAAGGGAGGGGAATAAAGAAGGGTGAAATGGAGGGGGAGAGAGAACTTCATCGTGAAAAATGAACCCTGTGATGAAAAATGACTTCCAGTGTGCTTCACAACAACCCTCCTCGGTCTCACCCCCACTTCTCCCTCTCTCTGCACGCTGTGCCCCCCTTCCCTCCTCTCAATCCTCCTCTCCTTTGGAGGCAGGGCTCTTGCTCTCCCTGGAAAACCTGAGTTTACAACCAGCTGTGACTGCATTTGTATCTGTGCCAAGGGCTTAGTGGAGGAATCTTCAGGCCACCCTCAGGCTCCAAGCAGAGAGAGGGAGGGAAGGAGCGAGGGAGGGGGGGGGGGAGAAGGAAACAGGGAGAGAGACAGAAAGCAGCAAAACCCAGCTAACACCAATAAGAGATAGCCACAGTCCAATGTGTTTACTCTGTCAAACACACAACTCAAAATAGCTTTTACTTAATAGACAGAAAGACAAAACCACACAAACAGTACAACAGTACATTATGGTGCGCACACACACCACATACACAAAGACAGTGTGTAAAGAAATTAGCTGTCTGGTGATTTTGTCTCAGGTTGCAGACTCTCACCCCAACCTCTTCTCACTAGTCTCTAACTACTACTCTCCTTCCCTCAACCACTCTCTCATTCGCTTTCTCTCCCTCCCTCTCGGTGGAGGAAAGTGATCTGTGGCTTTAATAAGAGCCCTGTCCTCGTGTCGGATTCAGCTGCCACCATGACGACAGGCAGGAAGGGGAACGGAAATGGATACATGGCGTGGGGAACCTGGGGCGAGGGGGGCTGGGAGGGCACGGGGCACCCTAGAGACGCCCAATCACCCAGGGGCCCACGCCTTAGACACTCAACCCTCTGCTTTCTCCCTTCCCCTCTCTTTCTAGACAGACTCCTGGCAGGCAGGGGGCTCCAACACCATGCCCACCTGCTGAGGAGAGAGTGCACAGCTGCACCTAGAGATAAAGAGAGAGAGAATGAGGAGAAATTATATGATCTTACAGGGAGAGAGAGAGAGAGAGAGAGAGAGAGAGAGAGAGAGAGAGAGAAAGAGAAATGGAGCAGTAGTGAGAGTCAGATTCCAGTCTGCTTGTCTCATGGGTGACCGTGCCAGGCAGACAGAGGGCATGCCGGAGCTGACCGTGCCAGGCAGACAGAGGGCATGCCGGAGCTCAACCTAAATGTCCCAACATCCTTACCTTCTACCAAACACACACAGCCTGTGCTTCATGTCTGAACCGGACAAGCAAACACCGGTATGCTAGCACTTTCATTAGCCTTATGTCTTACAATGTATGCATGAGACCGGATGTGTATCTGTAAGAGGAAACTAGCTATACATCAACTGCAGGGTTGTTCTAAGGATGCTGAAAGAAAGTGTGAGGAGCACTGACAAAGAGGAGGGGGAGAGAGTCTCTCCCTCCCTCCCCCTCCCCCCCCTCCCTCCCTCCCTCTCTCTCTCCCCCTCCCTCCTCCTCCTCCAGTATCTTGCCGTCTATTCCTCCCTCTCTGCACAATACTTCCTTCGACCTCCCTGTTAGGTTCACACATTCAAGTAATGCATGCACATAAATACACACATTTGCATGGTGTTTTCTTTTAGGTCTGGTCATGTTTTTACAGTTGCAGATAGAAATGCATTGGAGGTTAGGTGTGAAAGGTTGTGATCTGATGCATTCAGTTCAGACATGGAGCTCAGCTGTAGTCCAGAGATCACCCTGGACACTTGTGTGTGTGTGCCCCCCATTTGCCCGCTGCTATGCCACATGGGTTGAAGAGCAGAGGTGTGTGTGAGATGGGAGGGCAGTCTGCTATATATAAACCAGCCAAACTAAACAGAGGATGGCAGCATAAACACAAGGGAGTGGAGGAGGTGCCCGCTCTGGTTAGAGAAAGGGGGGAGTCTGAATGGCCCCATTTGCTCAGGCTGGTCCACTGGTTCTGTGATGGTGCCTGTGGTGTCTTAACTCTGGGGCCCAAAGCTCCTCCTGACCCACCCCCCCGGCACTCAGCTCCAGCCCAGGCCTGAAAGGCCGTGGGGAGGCAGGCAGGGGCGGGGGTCATCTGTGCAGGGCCGCGGGGGAGAGGGGGGACGCAGAGGGAGGGGTTCTCACAGCCAGAGCCCAACCTTGACCGGTCGCAGGGCAGCGGAGCGGAGCACCGAATGTTCTCCATTTGATCTCTAGGTTTTTTTCCAAGCTCTCCTCAGGGAGCCAGTGCTACAGATTTCTTCTCCTGTTGAGACTCTCCACAGACTCTTCCCACACTACGGCACGCATGCACAGATCCACCTCTTAGTATCTGTCTCTCTGCCACACACACACACAACCATGCATAAGGCCTAACACACCCCTCAATGTTCCACAAAAACACAGACGTACACACAAAAAATTAACTAAATGAAATAGAAAAAAAACATGCCACACTACATAGAGGATGTCTATTTCCTTGACATAGGCCTAACACAAACACACCGCCTCCACGCAGCTAACACAAACATGGCCTCTCCAGCAGAGTCAACAGCAGCAAAAGGAGGAAGGATGTATTGCACTGTTTTCCTCTATAAAGGCCCAGCCCCGGACTGGCGTGGACTGGACTGGCGTGGCAGCCAGAGTATGTTAAGAGCAGCTCATAGTCTAGCTGCTCAGGGCTTCTGTACACTGGGTGGCCTATTGGTCATAAAAACATGTCAGGGGTGAAAACGAAAACATAAAATCTAATGTGGCCTGTTGGGACTCTTATTAGCGAGAGAGACGGGGGACAGATCAGGGGAGACTATTACCCCATTAGGGCTCAGAAGGTGGAGGGGGCAGGCAGAGAAACCACGTGTTAAAAAGGGGTTTTGTTTGAGGTGGTGGAGGGAGCAGAGCAGCCCTTCAGCTCAACAGGCTGTCCAAACAAAGCTCTGGCCCATCAGGCCCCTACCAACACAGCTGCACAGTCCCGATACACAGACACAGTCTAGCGTTACTGCTTCTCTCGGATACGCCCAGGCAGAGCAGGTTTGTGTGGGCTATGGAGTGAGAGAGACCCACACGCAGCACACAGGGGGATATTACAGGATTTCAGGTGAAAATCACCAGTCACACAGGCTTATGTCAGCCATGGAATGGAATTACTCCATCGCATTATGCCTGTGCTCAGTCCCCCTGCAGACAGTATGGCCTCCTAGACTCACATGTGCTCAGAGTAATAGGAAATTAATGGAGCCACTTTATGAACCTGCTGCTGAGTGGCTGAATTACCTGGCACTTGTCTAAACACCTGGGACCCATCCTCTAGTAACTGCCATCCCCACAAGATGGCCTCCCAGCTCTGACTACCACCCATACCAAGATGGCCTCCCAGCTCTGACTACCACCCATACCAAGATGGCCTCCCAGCTCTGACTACCACCCATACCAAGATGGCCTCCCAGCTCTGACTACCACCCATACCAAGATGGCCTCCCAGCTCTGACTACTACCCATACCAAGATGGCCTCCCAGCTCTGACTACCACCCATACCAAGATGGCCTCCCAGCTCTGACTACCACCCATACCAAGATGGCCTCCCAGCTCTGACTACTACCCATACCAAGATGGCCTCCCAGCTCTGACTACCACCCATACCAAGTTGGCCTCCCAGCTCTGACTACCACCCATACCAAGATGGCCTCCCAGCTCTGACTACTACCCATACCAAGATGGCCTCCCAGCTCTGACTACCACCCATACCAAGATGGCCTCCCAGCTCTGACTACCACCCATACCAAGATGGCCTCCGATTCTGTGGTTCCCTAATCAAGTAAGCATGTGTAAGCACACACACAAAGTAGTGGCGTGTGTTTATCCCCAACAGAGGGAGGCAGCATCCTGTGCCACTGTCCCCCACAAGGCAGAATCCCAGGGGTGCAACAGAGAACTTAAAAGGATTCGTCAGTGAATGTTTTTTAATTTACTGTTCTTTTCAATAATAATATTAAAAGCTGAGGTCTGGGGGGAATGCCAGCCCCCCCAGTCGAAGCCTGGGATTATTCTGCAATCTCCACCACTCACTCCCTAGGGACCGTATGTTTTATCATTTCATTTCTTTCTTTTCCTCCACTCTCTCTTCGCTCAGCAACATGTAGTTCTCCCTTGACTCTGAGCTGAAATCACATCTCCCAGCCTTCACTCTGACAGGCGGAGGAAGAGAGGGGAGGAGGGAGGGAGGAACATCAGTGTGAGACACGTCTCAGTTCTGGGTCATCCTCTGTCGTTAGAGTGTACGCAACACAGCATGTAAACGTTAAGTATCTAATGTCCAGCCAACCCCTGGGTCACTCATAGTCCTACACCTTTCCTGTTTGAGATCAGGCCATGCTCCCTGTCCCAGTCTGAACTCACACTAAGCTCCCTATAGCCCCCACCATGACTCCCCCTCCCCAGCCCCTAGCAAACACACACACACACACACACACACACACACGCACGCTAAGGGCTGTTGTGTTAAGAGCTTGAGTGACTTTGTCGATCGCTTTTGCGGTCATTAAGGAGCAGGCCTTGATTAATCTGCTAGGAACCAGATGCCCCTGCAGGGCGCCCTTGAGCCTTCCATTAATTACACTGCTCCTAATAACGCCTTTTGTGTGAACTGTGTTAGCTTTAAACAAGTCTGTCCCTTAGGAACACTAGACAACACTGGTGTTAGTGGCGTATGACTACAGCCAACAGCAATAGGAGCCCAGAGAGGGGGGCGGCCATTAGCCAGTCAGAACCAAATCACGTGTCTAAGGCTTGAAGTGAAATATCAAATGTAAACGCTCTCACATATCACACTTGTTTAGTCTACAAACCTCTAGTACTCTGACGTCTGAATGGAATGAAATTGAGACGGGTTTAAAGGTACAACACTGGATATGCATACTAAAAACAAACCCAGTCAGACAGTCACATAAGGACACAGACACAGGGCCCGATTCAATCCAGTCTATCATGGCAATGTGTATGTATACTCACACCTTCTTATTGTGAAAATTGCAGGCCTCTAGCTACCCGTGATGGGAGTCCACCCAGCATTTACTGTAAACATTTCCAACCATTCAACAATATGACTATGGGGAAAAGGTTATTTGATATGCTACCATTTAAAGACGCACTATGCAGAAATTGCTCCGCCATTTACTGGTTGCTACAATTCTAATAGTTCAGTTTATGTGACTAAAACAAGCAAGTATAGTGTAGAGAATTATTGTACCATTTAAACCACAAATATATTTTCCATAACAAAAATATTGTATTCTCAGCTGGTGTATAAAACCAAAAGTAAAAAGACCAAAACATTTAAGAATGGGAAGCATAGAAAGAACACACATAGAACAGATCTACCGCGTCTTAAACTTGCTTTCAATGTGAATGACATATCTATTAGTCACATTTCTATGTGAATTTGGTCAAGTCACCCAAAAAGTTACATATTGCAGATTTAAAAATACTACGGTATGGGATTGATTGAATTTAAAGGTGGTATTGACCCGAGTCTCCTGGCCCCAAAATAACCCAGTGTTTGTAGATGTAGCCCACCCTGTGGTGATCTTACCTGCAGTGTAGTGGATTCATTTAAGTGTGTGTATGATGTCTTACCTGCGGGGCAGTGGTTGGTGCGGTGGTCAGTCAGCTCGGCCAGACAATCAAAGTCCTGCTGGCAGTTGTCGCAGGTGAAGATGGACTCATCGTCCAGGTCATCGTCCCCGATGCGGTCGTCATGGCTGGTGACACTGTGGTCCCCGTCCTCCAGGGCTGCACGCCGCTCCTTCGTCGCTGCCTCGCGGTCCAACGCAGCAGGGACATCTGGGACAACAACACAGAGCGAGGGACACTGAGTACCAGCATGTTACTCATACAGCCAGGACTACTGATCTAGATACATTTTTGATTGAGTCAATTTGTACCAGCAATTGACCAGGACAAGTCCATCTCATACTAAGGATGTCCCTGGTCACATGACCCACGTGTGCTCTCTAATGGAGGGTTTATGTGAGGTGGCATGAGGACTCAGGGCTCTGGAGGGAGACTGCTCATTCCAGCCTGTGTGCCCACGCTGCCACTCCAGGCATGCAGAGAGGAGGACCAGTGGAAAAATCTGCCTCCACAATCCTCCCTCCGCCATTGTGGATCCATATTCACACCTTATTATCACATTAAACGCTCTGTTCCAAAAGGACTGCACTGGAGACTGAGGAGGGAGGGAAAGGGAGGAGAGAGAGAGGGATAGAGAGAAAGAAAGAGGGGGAACGTGAGTGCAGAAGAGGAGGGAGGTAAAAGGAAAGAGAGATGGAGGTGGTTTTTCTGGCTGGCTCCCTAAGGCTCCACATCCTGTCTAATCATGGTGGACTTGTGCAATCAGAGGAGAGCAGGAGGAGGCCATTCCTGCACTCCACGGCTCTGATCAGCTCTAATTTGGCAGTGCCCAGCACTCTGCCCGCCCGCCACTCTGCTGCTGGTAATGGGCTCTGGCCCATGACCCCAGCCCCACACTGCAGCCCCACAGCACAACTTAGGTTTTAGGTAGGTAGAGAGAGGAGAGAGAGAGACCAAGAGACAGAGTGTCTCGTCTGGATCAGGGAGATAGAAACTGGGTGTGGAGGTGCTCCAATTCCACACTTGTCCTCTCGGGGAGAGATGCGGAGGGTGGATGGAGGGATGAATGGGGCATTTAGGGGGGAAAGGAGTAAGGGAGGGTTATGGCCATCTGTCCAGTGGTGAGAGCACCGTCTGGACAGGGAGGAGAGTGGTCCCTAACTGATGCTACACTGACACAGTCCTACACTGCAGTCACAAAGACACCGGCACCTTATACACAGACCACATTTCCATTTTAGTCATTTAGCAGATGCTCTTATCCAGAGCAACTTACAGTTAGTTACTACATACATGTTCATACTTTCATACTGGTCCCCCGTGGGAATCGAACCCTCAACCCTGGCATTGCAAGCACCATGCTCTACCATCTGAGCTACACATCTATACATTAACATACCCACATATTCATTGATATGCGCCTTAAACAAACAATCTGTCATCGACGACAGCGGAAACGCATATTAGCAGTCAAACACACGCACACACATGAATGCACAATCAAACTAATATTAATGCATGCATGTGCACACACACATACACACAGACACAAACCCTCATTCCCCCAGGTGCCCTCATGCCAGAGGTATTGGTACTGCCAACTCCAGTACATGCCAGCACAACCGGCTACCATGACAACAAGGGAGGAGCCAGATGGGACCTTGCTCTTCCCCTCTTCACCTCTCCTCCTCCTCCTCTTCCCTCTCCTCCACAGGGCTCCGGGAGATGGATGGGGCTCGGCAGGAGGAATAGGAGAGGATGAGAGTGCCTGGCACGTTTGGGAGGGTGTATGGTGTCTCCACAGCCCCCTGCCACCCCTGTTCTACAGCAGCCCCCCTCCCCTCCAGTAAGCCTTTCAAATCTCTGATGGAGGAGGGGGTCTCAGGAGGGGGGTCCAGAGCACACTTCATTTAGAGGCCTGCTACACAGTGCCGCTGCCTCCGTCATTAGGCCTCCCTGAATGTGCCTGCTACTGGGGAAGATTGATACGGCGGTGGTGCGCGCCCCCAGCTGTACCCACTGCAGCGGCCCTGATAAACACAGGGCACACTATTTATCTGGAGGGAGGAGAGGAGATGAGAGGATAATGGTCCTGATTGGCGGAGATTCGTTTTTCGGGAGAGGTGACAGATACCAGTCGACATAAACAAAGCGAGCTGGTTTCTCTACGTGGTTTAGACCAAACCACAGGAATAGGACTCACAATGGATAGGGGCGTACAGCTAAACACTACCACACAGTTGCAAAGTGTAACACTGGCACCACATATAAAAGAAAGACCTATAGTCGAATGTTATCATCCACACAGCAACACTGCCCTCACAGGCAAAGACAAAATACACTACAATATTACCTAACCAGCCGCACACACACACACCCACACACACACACACACACCTAGATGTGCCGTAATGTGTGCTGAGGTCATTACTAATAAGGCTCTGCAGAGTCGTTTGAGACGCGCAGAGTGTTTCCAAACATAATTCAATTTGAGGGGAGGAAACCGAAATTAAATGAGGGCTTACGTTGGAAGTGGTGTCCAAGGAGACTAATGATTTCTAAATGGCCATTCGGATGAACAAGGCCTCTTTATGCCCCCAGATATATTCTTAGAGACCATATTCCTCACCCAGACACACTGCTTTCTCCCTACCTGTCTGCTAGGTTGGAGAGCTAAAGATGCACAGCACTCTGTCAATGGTTGATGCAATGACAGCACTGCTAGTGGCCAGTTCTCCGCTGCCACTAATAAACAGTAGTGTTCCTAGATTTCATGTAGTAAACACAAATGACATGTATGTGTGAGGTCAATAAGGTCGTAGGTCAAACACCTTTCTCTGTTAGGTAGTCATGCCAGTTGCCAGAGGGTATCCTGACAAGGTAGTTGTGGAGATAATGATTGATGTGTTGCATCTTAAGCAATACGTGCCGTTTAAACTCAATGCTCCTGACCACTGTCGGTATAAAACAACAAAAATACCAACCCGACAACAAATTTTAACCTCACAAAGACAGTTCTAGCTGACCCCATTACATTCTCCCACCTCCCTTCCTCTACTTTTGCTTGTATATGTGTTTGTTTTACCACTAATTTATAGTCCACTCCTGGCTGCCCCCTCCCCGGTCTCCCATCCAGAGTAGGAACACTTAATGAGGGCCTGGGGCTCCCAGGGGTAGGGGAGCGTTGGGGACACAGAGAGGGTTTGCGTGGCGTGCAGCAGCAATCCCAGCAGCACACGTCATGTCTCCCTGTGCCAGCTGGAGCTCCTGTCCCCCACTCTGTGGAGAGCCATTATCTCTGAGTCACAGACTGTCACCACGCCAAGAGGCCAACCAAAACACACACTCATTCACTCATTTACACAAACGCATAGTACACACGCAAACACACATTTAAATACACACTCATAAAAACATATACTAGCACAAGCTTTATACACACACATACAGTCAGATAAATTCACTCACACACACACACGCACCAGACTTGCGTTCAAATTCTATTTCAAATATCTCAATTACTTTCACAAACATTCGAAGTAAGTATTCAGATACCTTTAATTTGAAAAAGACAAATAAACTTGGAAAGTATTTCAAATTCCTCAAATACATTGACTCAAATACACTCCAAAGCATTTAATATATTTGAAATGAAAATACTGGCAGAATATATATATATATTTTTTTTTTTTACAAATAACCATTCAAATACTCAAATAAAAGTACTTGTTTTGGGCTGTGTACTTGAAAATACTCTAATACACAAAAAAAAACATTTAAATACCAGATACACATGTATTTTAACCCAGGTCTAGGGCACACCCAAACACACATCTACAATACACACTTGAAGAAACAGGTAGGGAAAAAAAAAATCAAATAAAGAGAAAAATGACAATTATATGTCAATATATCCCCCCACAAAAAATCACATGGGCGAGATGATGGGGTGAAGGTGAGACAGAGAGACAAGAAGAGGGGGAAAGCGGAGGAACACTTGGAGGAGAGGTGTAAATTTGAGAAGAGACCAGTGGTGTTGACAGGGTGAGAACATGGTCCTACAGTAATGATAAGGGGAAGGGTTAAGATTACCGTCCTAACATCTACAACTGGACTGGCACTTCCTGGTTGTAGAGGGGAGAGGAATCACTGCATACCAGCAGGTTGTGCTCAAAGTAATACCCTTACAATATACTGTAATAATCAGTAATTGTTTTTATTTTAAATCCCGTTAATGCTATGGAGATATAGTATTCTAAGAGTAATCATTCGCTCGTTGGCAAGTGCACTTTCAGATTTGATTTAAACCTAATTATTTCCTCATGAATAAGGTCACACTTTTCATATCTGCTGATCAAGCTGATGTGATGTGTGTGTGTGTGTGTTTGTGTTTATGAAAGGGAAAAGGGTGTCTAATGCTTGTAGATAATGCTCCTCTCCTTCTCTTGCTCCCTCTATCTCTCTTTCTCTCAGAGGAAAGGCAAACAGACATGTTTGTGTGGGGTAATTAGATGAAGAGAAGTGAATTAACAGAACCCACAGAGCAGTGGTGTTGCCGAGGAGAGCCCCGCCTTGCTGGGACCCGCTAATTACCTCTCGTTAGGTTGATATGTTTTTTCCCTCCTGTTTTAGCGGTGCAAAGCTCCGACGTGAGATTTTAAAATAATTAGGAGCTGGGCGATGTGGGTTTAATGGACACCGCCAGGCATGCGACGGGGGAGACACAACAAGACAAAGGCAAAGACAGAGAGTCTCGCTTTCTCACTCACTGCACCACCAGAGTCCAGCTATCACCATCTCAGAGGTACACTGAGGGGGATGGATCTGTGGGCAGGTAAAGAGATCGACTCTCACTCTTATAATCAGCTTACCAAATATTGTTTGACTTGGAATAAAACACCAGCTGAACCGAAACACTAGTCAAATGTTCGGGAATTTTCAGTGATGCTTCCTCCACTCCACTGAAAATAGAACCAAAACCTACATTACGTGCCTTTTGAGTTTTGAAATTTAAAGTGAAGCTTGTTACGATCCCCCTGGCTGGTTCCAGTCCCAATGTTCCGCTCTGTCCTGACCTCTGGAGGCAGAGTGGTTTCCTATTACTCATACAGTACAGTAGGCACGCAAAGGAAGTGAGACTTGATCGTACTCTAATACACAGAGGGAGAACACGGGCATACTGCAAACAGAAAGGGAATACATAGTCACTTTAATGGAATCATCAGTGAACGAGCGAGAGCGGAGAGAGGAGAGAGCGAGAGCAGAATATAAACTGTATGAGCCTAGCGGTTTCAGCACAGAACCCCCTCCTGAGTCAGACCTAGGTGTTGGAGAAGTGCTGTTAGCCAGGACGGAGGCCTGTTTGGGACACACTTGCGTTGTGAGAGGCGTAAATCTGCAGGACACCCGGCCCTGTACACCACCCCACCGCCATCACTATCCAGCCTGCCTGGGAGCTGGAAAAATACAAGCTCCAAGTTCCACAAGACCAGTGTTTTTATAAAAAACAACACGGGTA